>JAODUE010027151.1:2500-22318 GCA_027564755.1 Amblyopsis hoosieri
AATTATATAGGCCTAGATACTGACAGTGTCTCACGTAATGAAACATTGATCAACTATCAAACTAAATGCATACCTGAATAAAAGTAATACAAAATAATCTAGGGAATAAGGATATAGGCATCCTCAGATAGTGAAAAGTAAGATAATTAAAGATATGCTTAAACAAATCAGTTCTGCCCAGCCAATGTGTAAAAACTGCAAATGCATAATGAAGTAAAATTCCTGATGAAGACCTATTATTGACAGGCCAAAGCACAATAAACACGACACAACACGTTTGTATCAGCCTGCAACCAAGCTGATAGCCACCCAGCATCCAGAAAATAATTATCTCTCCAAATGAACCCATCCAAAATGTTTCCAATCCAAAATACTTCTCTAAGAGATGCTTGGGTGGATGTGGTGTATGTAAGCAGCCTTCTTCTGACCAAGATCTCTCCAGCTTCAAGCCAGATTGGAAGATACCGTACGCGAGCAAAATCACCTAATCTTTACATGAGGCTGAACAGACAATGTGAACTATTATAGCCATTAACCCTGCACCCCATTCCGCTCCATATGGATACATGCTTGTTTCCGTGCCATGTGTTTTAACACACTTTGTACAGTAACTGCTGCTGTTCTGTATGTACAGCAGTCAATGGTTCATATTATATTTGGCACAACGGCGTATCGGCAGAATAGGATAATAATTATCCCCCGCTAATGTGTTACTTTCCAATTATTATAGCAACCCTTGTTGACATAGTTCCATGTAGGTTTACTAATCTGTTGTTCTAATCTGTCCCCTGGCTGTCGCTATACAGTCCTATGGCGGTGTTTGTACAGTGACGGTGCTAAGACTCACCTCTCAATGGTGGATCACGTCTTACCTACTGGATCGCTGCTCCACACATGCACGCATGTACACAAGACGGCCACACGTGCACACATGTACACGAGCCCAACCCAGCCCACTCTAACGTGCACGCGGCCGCCTGCAGAGCGTTAGAAGGCTGAAGTTCTTCTTACCTGTCTCAGATTGCAGGGAACTAAAACCAGTGGACTTACTAGTGTTACTGCCCGCAGTCATAGCCTGCATACGACAGCTTCTTGTGACATGAATTACAATTAATTTAATCAATTAAACTATGCAGGCTGTTTACAGTGTACCAAAATAGCATGCCAGCACGTCCTTTACTGTATTATTATTGGCTTGATCAATGTCATACTTCCTTTAAACCCTGCTCTGTGGATGTGAGACACGGTGATGTAGCAGTGGGGATAAATGACTGTGTTTCGTTGTGCGCTATACAAGTGTGTTTCTGCCCGCGGAAGCAACCGTGCTCCCTTAGCTCACTTCCCAGTGTGGCTGAAAGAGAGACAGGATTTCCACATCCCACCGCCGCAGCTTTGTGCCAATTAGGAGCGGTGTCCAAGGCAACACACACTGGGCAACAGAGGGATTAGAGGGTCAAAAGTCAGGTGTTCCGGCAAGGGGGCCTGGGAGGGGGATGGGGAAGGGAGGGGGGCGGGGGGTCGTTGAGGGGGACTTTCAAACACCAGGCCGTCAGAGAGGAGTTGACGAGGCAAAACAAGTGTGCACGTGTGCGCTGCGCTTGCATTTCTTTGGAACAGCAAAGATTGGGCAAAGGGGCCGTTCAGGGCAGCTTCCACGGTCATACCTGATAAATAAAGGCCCAGGCTTCAAAAGGCCTCAGTCTTTTGAATGCTGGTGCGGTGGTATGCCAGGGCAAACCCAACCCCATATGGCTGCCAAGCTAAATTGAAGAAGAGCTTGCTGATGCAGCCAAATGGTGCGTTCTGAAGAACCACTTCAAAAAAACGTCAGAAATACACACGCACATGCGAAGAGAGGGCTGGGAGGGCCCCAGCTTATGTGCAAAAAAACCCCAAATAACTGCTGTCCTCCACATGTACACACACACACCCCGGAGCCAGCTTTTGGAGGATCGTCTGTCCTCAAAAGCAATTGGCTCTCTACCCAAAATGGCATGAGAGAGCAACCGCTGGTTCACCCTTTGGATTGTAACTTCCCTCTTAAATAGCGCATTTTTTCTTTATGTCGTCAAATCAGCACACATTTACACTCGCTGCATTTGGAAAACAGCCGGGCTCAATAGCCATATCAAAGTATCGACAGAAAGGGAGAGACCTAGAGGGAGACAGCAGGGGAGGGAGATCATCCCAGAAAGACACCACAAATTGCTGCGTTTCAACAAGGCAGGGGCAAAAAAAAGAGAGAAACAACGCATAATCCAAGGTTATAATTACCTCTGGCCAGTGCTGTAATTAGGAAATGAGCCTTGAACCAGACCTTACTTGGTGATAGGAAAGCAACCAGCACACTTACACTTTGACCAAAACTATGATCCAGGGTTGAAGACAAAGCTCTTCTTGAGCAGAGGGTCAAATGTTTGACAGCAGTGACTAACTCTAAACAAACACTAAGATGAACATTAACTTAACATCTTCCTAAATATGGATTGGATGATAAAACAGCCATTTAGATGTGCTAATGTATTTTGTGTGCGCGCGCGCATGCGTGTACATAGGGGTGACACACAGCATACACAAACACTCTTTTATAATGGTATCTGGTTTGAAGAAACAGCATGTTTCTTCTGGCCACTGGGAGGCAGATGGAGACAAAGGAAGGTCACCACAACATACACACGACGCATTGCCTGCTGTGTTTAAATAGTTGACAGTTCTTACATGAGGGATTCTATGGATATTAGAGGCAAAACGAGGATGTTGCTCAGCTTCTATGCATCTTTGTGTGGGGGTTAAAATTGCATAAGTTATTGTTTAATGGGAACAGCCCCACCAATCATCACATGTTATCTGGCTCCATTGTGTTATGTATGGAAATAGCTGTGAGAATGAGAATGCTGTGTGTGTGTATGTGTGTGTACTGTATGTATACTTTTTAAATGATGTTTAGAAGTCAAAATAACATTGCTTAAAGCAGTAGAGTAGGAGTAAAACCTTATCAGTCCGACAAAATGTGCACGCCACATGAAAATGACGGGGCAGCAGCCACGCTCCTCAGCGGGACGAGGGCTTGGGCGGACCTCGGTGGCTGTAGTTTGGACATGCCGATTGCAGATGGCATGTAGCCACTACAAAGTGTCTCCAATGTGAACGTCAGCTCTCGATGGTCTTTGCCGCTGCTATGGGAGGGGACCGGTTTGTGTGTGTGTGCGTGAATGAGAGAGGGAGACAGAGGAAAAAACAGTCAGATAATGAGAGAGACAGAGTGATAGAAGTGGTGAAGAGAGAGAGAGGATATTTCTGTTCAGCAGATGAACACAGAGGAAGGTAGAAAGTAGTAATACCATCGGTGTTGACGGTCAGTATCAGCAAGAGCAAGAAAACAGTGTCCCAGTTTAAAATGCACAACCGGTGTTTCTCCAGTCTTCTTTCAACACTGAATTATAGTAATCTAAAAATCCTAACAAGAACAAACAAACTGTATCAACATCACATGCTATCTGTCCTAAAAAAGTTCTACTTGAAGGTTTGTATGT
Organism: Amblyopsis hoosieri; assembly: GCA_027564755.1. Classification (NCBI taxonomy): domain Eukaryota; kingdom Metazoa; phylum Chordata; class Actinopteri; order Percopsiformes; family Amblyopsidae; genus Amblyopsis; species Amblyopsis hoosieri. Next base: position 6,034 of record JAODUE010027151.1, read on the forward strand.
GTCTATTTTCAGGCCCAGGTGCTATTTGTAAACTAAATATTTACTTTGCAGATAAGATACGGTTCAAAATAGAGACACCCTAAGCATCACTGTCTGACCACAGTCATAGACTCCTATCTTAGCTACTACACACACACACACATGCGCACGCACACGCACACGCGCACACACACACACACAAACATACAGAAGACACAGGCCTGAAAACAAATAAACACACACATAGAAGCTGTAGCAAAGGCCCAACACAGAGCCAATCTCTGGGGCAGTGACATATAATAATGACAGGTAATCTCTTTTTGTGTGTGCGTGCGTGTCCGCGTGCGTGTGTGTGTGTCTTTGAATCATATCATTATTTAAAGCTGCATAAATGATCACATACAATGTAAAGGGCTTGGGTTTATAGTTAGGTGAGAGAAAATATGATCTGAATTTTGACGGTAATTCAACTTGCGAACTGAGCTACAGTAGCTTGTGAATAATTCTGCTTTAAAGCTGTGTGTGTGTGTGTGTGTGTGTGTGTGTGTGTGTGTGTGTGTGTGTGCGTGCGTGTGCATGTGTGTGTTTGCATACCAGTGCATGTGTTGAGTTTTAGACTGTTTGTCTCTTGTGTGTATTCAGGTGTTACACAATCAGGTTTATTTTGTGGTTTAGTTGCCATTCCATGTCAAGCTCACCTCCGGTGAACTGACTCAGTTATGTCTGAAGCCGGTGCCCTGTGTATCTGAAGGTCAGCGATAATGACAAAACAACACACATTGCAAATATACAGGGAGTGTGCCACTGTGCGTATGAAGGAAACTATGTACACACTAGAGAGAGAGAGAGATAAAGAAATAGTGTAACACGATCAAAATTGTGATGAAGTGGAGGCCAAATGTCTCCCGCCAATCAAATCTATTTTTCCATTCAGATAAAGTACAACAAGACCAGTCAATATTACTTAGACATAACACAAAGGAACCGGGGAAACATACAAAAAACACACACACGCACGCATGCAAGAGGCTTTCCACGTAAAGTGGTATTTGATATCTCACTCGTCAACACATGGTACACAACGTACTGTATCTGTTCGCTCCATCTCACCTGAGGTGATTACCGATGACACATACTCAGAACTGTCATCGGATCCAAACTGTTTAGCCTCAGACACACACACGTGTGTGTGTGTGTGTGTGTGTGTGTGTGTGCGCGCCCGTGCATGTGTGTGTGTGTGTGTGTGTGCGCGCGCGCCCGCGCATGTATGTGTGTGTGTGTGTGTGTGACAGATATAGAGAGAGAGACCAGCACTCAGCTGGCAAGGTATCAAAACATTGGCTCTTGATGCTATCTAACCTGATTCTAAGCTGTCCAACAGGCACCGTGCTCTTCAAACAAGCACAGAGCTTATTGTCAGCCAATCAAGAAGGTCGTACCTGCTGTGACTCCCACATGAATAACAGTATGCAGCACATTCACACCTGTGGTCTCATGGTATCCTGACGTTTCAGCGTATGCAACCTCACACTGATATACTAAGCTAAGCATTGTGGGTAACCGCAGAGGCCAGTGTTCGTACACTATGTGCATTTCCAATGGACTCGGGTTGGCGAGTACTTAAGTAACACCACACCAAAATATTAACACAATGGCATTCATTGTCTTGTGGCACGTGCACACAGACCTATAAAAAGCTCACTCACACACACGCACACACACACACACACATTATACTCGTTGGCCTGTGCCGATAACGCTGGTACTGGAGGACAAGGAGCTGACAGAACGCAAGGGCGGTCAGCCCACATTCTTCCCATCCGGCTCAGGTGGTGTCTTGCTTTGCCCCACGGTCTGCCAGCACTCTGCACACTCCCCGCACAATGCTGACATTCTATTAAAGAGTAACTTCGCCCCAGCACTCAGCCTGACTCCGCCCATTGCACAATGTTGAAAAATGCTAAATGGTGGTCAAGGAGCTGAGTGAGCGGACGGGAGGGGCTGTGAGCGGGGGGGCTCCATTCAAATAAACATTTAAATTTGATGACGCGGGAGCGCATGAACACTTGCACACCTTCTTGACGATTTTTAAACGGATATGATGTGTAGAGCTATTGTAAGACCCATAAAATAGTGATTTTTCTCTAAATGTATTTTGTCAATATTATTGGTCTCAACACAGTTCAGTCCTATTATTACAGTAATTTATTTACAGCTCAAACGCACATTTAGGGTGCAATTACTATTTAAAGCAACACTTCCTCTTTAGTTTTAGCCAGGCTGTTTTGACTTGTTAACAGGGGTTGGGTCTGAGAATGTCTTCTATTTTGATGAAGGTCTGTCAATCAGAAACAGAGTTGAACTTGTTTGGTTACGGGTGTTTTATTTGTTTTTTTTTTTGCAGATAAAGACGTGACAAGAACGTTTGAAGTGGTGAAAAACAAGTGAGGGGAGCATCTTTGTTGGGTGAGTAGGACTTAAAATAATTATTTCATGATTTAAATGAAATTGCAAGGTGGCCAGTTACCGTCATTGAAAAAACACAGGCAAATATTTTGTTCACCATATCAAATGAAAACAGACTAAGTTTAACATTTAACTGACGCTCACATAACAACAAAACAGTGTGCTGTGTTTTTAACACATGTCAAAATAGCAAAACAATACTTTGAAGGATTGCCTTCAGAATCCCAAACCACACACATAGTTGGCCATCATTATTGTGTATTGTGTTAACCACAACACAGTGTTGCCTCAATGTGCTCCTTTCACACAATTCTGAGCCTCTTAATAAAACTGGGACAACCAAGATTACTTCTCTGAAAGATACCTACTGTGCGCACGCACGCACGCACGCACACGCACACACACACACACAGAGGGAATTACTGATATATGGCAACAGACCGAAACAGCTGTGTGTATGTGTGTGTGTGTGTGTGTGTGTGTGTGTGTGAAAGCGAGAGAGAGAGAGAGTTTTATTCTTTGTATTATTGTTTGTATCTAGTAGTTTTCTGTGTAAAAGGACTGCTAGCTAACGGAGGCATTTTTAGGAAGCGGGGAGTTGGGGCTGGGGTTAAACCTTGTCAGTAGCATTACCGCTGCAGCGTAGCGAGTCCTGTCTTGTTTGACCTGACCCCTGCCACCCCCCTCTCTGTGCCACCTGCATTGTGCAAGTTGTCAGTTAGAAGCGACAGGGTCTGTTGTGGCATGTAAAGACAACACATCTTTCTATAGGCTTAGTCTCTCACACACACACACACACACACACACACATGCCGGTTCATAGCCCACAAGGCTCCAATGATGCACACTGCGACTTTGACTAATTGCTTTAAGAGAGAGAGAGAGAGAAGGGGAGGCACTGTGCAGGGAGGCTTGTAGTTTTGGTCTGATGCATCTCCACCCACCCATCAACTAAACAACCCCCCCACCCGCTCACACACACACACAGGTTAAGGAATTTGTCATAGCTCCCTACAAATTATGTCCAATTTAGGCAAAGCTTCACAGCAAACACACACGTCTACCTAAATCCATGAGCGTTAACGTCTAAGCCCACACAGCCTTACTCAACGCTACAGCACTGTATTGACATTGCATGTCAGCTGTTACAGTAAACTGTGTTCTACTTACTGCTGAATGCTCTCTGCCATGCCCAACAGCATCGCTTTGAATAATCAGGAATTAATGTGTTAATCTCAAACACATACAGACATACAGTACAGACCAATGGCTGGGGAGCCATGGATATTCTTCCTGCTCAATGTTTAACTTCACTTAAACACACACACACACACGCACACAGACCAGTTATTTCTTTCACAGTTCACAGTTGAAAACACCAAGAGCCAATGATGAGCGTGCACGCGTTTGGAATGTTATACACTCAATGTGATACACTCCGGTTAATATTTTTACAAAAAGTATACATGGCACCCACGATAAAAGTAACAAACACACATTTGTACACTACAGAAACACACAGTGTCATTGTTATACATAACACACACCAAACTTGAACGTACACACACGACAGTGAGCCGATACAAACTGTAAATCTGACACACGGCCGTGCTTTGGAGAACAGACACGCGTGCACAAACCCAAACGCATAATTAGTCATTGTTTGCCACATTACCGGTTGGTTCAGGAATCCTTGCTTAATGACCTGTATGGACGGATGTGTTGATTGAATCAACACTCAAAGACTTTAAAAAAAAACACACTTGTATTCATTGCGACACAAAGCTTCATTCAGTCATTCATTTTTTGACAGAAACATAATGTACTGACACACACGCACACGTACACACATCCTTGAACAAGAATAGGCAGGGGGGATCCTTTTCAAAACCACACCAGGGGGCCCCGTCTTTAGGTGCAAGGCTTTAGGGAAGTCCAAATTCAATTCAGTGGCTTCTTTAAAGTGGACGGCCTATGTGAGACACCTGGGCCAGCAGCCGAGCAGCCGGGGCGGTGGAGGGTGTGCAGGTTTTCAACAAGAGCACGTGTTTGCACTTTATGACCATGTGTGCATACACCTTTGTGTCGGAGTATGTATATCGTGTAAATATGTGTTGTGGCCATAAAGAAGTTTGCACCTTGTGCCTGACTCCTTTCATATGGTAAAACCTGTCTGTGCAAACGTGTAATAACACGTCAGCCCACGCTATAAACGGCACTTACATCTAAAAAGATAAGAACGTACAAAAAATCACAAGGATTACAGTGTACACACTGTGGTCTCTTCGTGTGTCATAATTATATACGTAAATGAGATAAGACAAAAAGTGTTTTCTCCATTTCTGTCATTTGTTACCTTCTGCGGCTGTGCTCCAGGCTTGTTTGTGACACATGGGGAGGCTCACCTGCTGTAGGCTGATTGCAGTGCTAGGGCCGACGGTGGCATCTTAATATGCTGCTGCCGACAGATGCCTTCTGAAGCTGACAGGCTGAGATGTAAGGGCTTGGCTGTCGCCGGTGGAGTCCACCATATTAGGTCTAGGTGCAAATTAAACCCAGGTCTATGTGCTAGCACAGGTCCATAGGCTTGTATAGCAGGTTCTTTGTGCTTTTCTTCATTTTCATCCTTTATTCACAGTGGCAACTTGTGGCATTTGTTTTACTGATTCAATGTTATTAAGGCATTGAAAGTCATGAAGAAGAGTACATTCCCTGTGTAAGCTCTTGGAGCAGTATTGCCACAACTGAGGGACCACAATAAACTGTACTACATTGTGGTCGTGTACAGCAAAACTGATTATTGTCGCTGCTAATATCCTGTTACGTGCATGAAAGCCATAGTGTAAATGATCCAATACACACAGTAGTGATAGCTTTGGTGGTGACCTCAGGCACCCTGTCTCAGCGCTGGTGCAGTGTGTGTGTGTGTGTGTGTGTGTGTGTGTGTGTGTGTGTGTGTGTGTGGGGGGGGGGGGGTCGTTTGGGCGAGCCCACCCCGCCCGTTTGCCGGACGCCCCCCCCCCCCCCCCCGCCCCCCGCGCCCGCCCGCCCGCGCCCCCCCCGGCCCCCCGCCGCGCCCGCCGGCGGGGGGGGGCCGCCCGGTTCTGCGATCCCTCCCTGCCAGTTTGCCTGCCTGCCAAGTGCTGGCTGGTGGCCAACACAGCTACTAGTTTCACAATGCATGCCTTTGTCATAGTCTAATCAGCACCACTGATCTGCGTGTCATATTTGTGTTGCGCACGTGCGCGCGCGTGGCGTCGAGGCGAGGTGTAAACAAACACAAATCTAGTCTTCGCGTCCTGTCAATCGGGTGTACGACATATAAGGGCAACCAAATGTATAGAACACCTCAACGTTCAGACGTTGAGATGATGGAATGCTGTGAATCACAGTGAATTGGCAACTGTCAGGTGCTAGGCCAAGTAACGATGCAACATTTGCCCTCATCGTCATTCTCTCCCTCAAATAGCGATCGTACTTCACATTCTAGACAGTCCTAGTTCTACACTGTCCTACTAGCTCCCTGTAGAACACATTCCTTATTTTAATATTGTATCATGTAAACACAAAACCCTTCACAGGGCTAGGAATTGGGTTTGCCCACAGGCATTTTCTTTTCCTAACAAGGTAAACTGTGGAGAGAGAGGGAGAGAGAGGGAGAGAGAGAGAGAGAGAGAGAGAGAAAGAGAGACACAAAACAAACATGAAAGTGTGACAACCTCAACATCTATAATGGACACTTTGACAGCACTTGGACAGCCCTGTGGACTAGACAGAACACACACGCTCTCTCTCTCTCTCTCTCACACACTGCAGGGTTGTTATAGCAGGTGGTGGTATGATGCCTTGATCAAATTCCAGCCATACCTTCACCACCGCATGAACAGACCTGAGATGGAGGGGTGGAGAGAGAGAGCAATATATATATATATATAGAGAGAGAGAGAGAGTAGGAGAGTTCAAAAGTAACTTTGAGATCTTTGTGCATCACGTCAGAGAGAGCATACCATGCATAACTGGTGCCGTCTTGTGTGTGTGTGTGTGTGTGTGTGTGTGTGTGCAGAGTCTCTATGTGTGAGATGAACACTATGGCAGTAATGTGTGAATCAGTCCAGGATTAGCTGAGTTCCTGCGGTCAAAGAGGAGACACTTATGGAACTGTGCTTGCAGAATCTATAGAGGGACTAGACCGATCTGCACTCAAGCAGTCAGACAACCTCTCAGCACAGTGCCTTACAACGGCAAGATGCTAAATGCCGGAAGAGAAAACTAAGTTTACGTAATTGCAAAAATGTGTTCCCTATTACCATCGGCCAAATAAAGAGTAGGGACTGATGATGGTCAGGTGGAATCAGGTGACAAGTAGTGTCAAATATGTCAGGCATGTCCATTTCAGTGTGTCTTAGAAAGAAAAAAAAAAAGGATTTCATAGTGTACACATCATGTGCACATCACACCTGGCCTATGGCGTATTGACAGAACCCGTCTATCCAGGACACTTCTTAGAGGCGCACACACACACACACAATAAACCCCACTGTGCGCACACACACACACACACACACACACACACACACGCACGCGTGCGCGCACATGAAACCAAAGTTCATTGCGTCATCCTGTAATTAACATTCAGCTAGCAAGAAACATTGCAACACGAGACACGTTTGACAAATGGCATTTTGCCTTGCAGAACCTGTCCTTAATTTGCATATGCCAGTATCGTCATATATCAACTGCTTATCTTTGTGTCGCTCTGCATGTCTAGTCTCATCGAACCCAGCTGCAGGCTGGTCTTATCCAACTGAGCTGAAAGCATTGGCTGGAGGTAGTGCGCTCCGCTGAGAGATAGCGGACCACCAGCTGATTCCAGAGACGATGTGACATGACAGTCGTTCAGGTCAGCTCAGCTCTGTGTCACCTCGCTGGCCACAATATAGAGCCAGTCAGAGCGCCACGTGTGTTTGTGTTTACGTGCCACCAGCGTGTGACTGACACCAGGCAGCCAGAGATGGAATCGGTGATGTAGCGGGGTCTGCTATAGTGTCCCAAACTGCTCCGATTGTTTCACCAGCAAATACAGGCTAGAATAGAAGGCCGACACTCAGGACTCGCGTCTGCCTCCCTGCTAGGTTTGCATTACATGGAGATGGACATCATTTTGAGGATCAAACGCTTTAATGACCCAACAGAAAATGGATGAAAGTCTGTCTTGTCAGTGGAGATACCCGCTCTGTCTGCGTCTGTGTAACGTGAGAGCTGTGTGGTGAAGGAGACCCCCGGAGGCAATGAGGGAGAGAGGGCTGTGTGTAAAAGGGGGGTGGGGTGGGGTGGCTGATAAAGACATGGGGCAGAGATTATCTGTCCCTTGAGGTCAAAGGGCAGGGTTGACCGCTGAAGGAAATGCAATGGGTTTCTGGACATCACTCACTGGGGGGCGAGACAAAAAGCCACTGTCTGTGAGACGAGAGGAAACAAGTAAAAAGGAGACAGAGCCAGACAGAGCGTGTGTGTGGTGTGTGTGTGTGTCTGTGGGTGTGGTGTGTGTTGTGTGTTTATTCCTTGAGTGTGAAACCAAGCAATGCACAGTTAAATGCATTGGCTATGAGCTGGGATTACATATGTCCCCCTTTCCACTGGTGTTGGACGTCCAGGCAGACGTCTGCTATGTTCTGCTCTGGTCTGGCCGGCTGGCCGATCGGCCCACCTATACTACACGCCAGCCCTCTCTCGGGGTCTCTCCCTGGGGCCCTCAGCGAGCCGCTTGCAGCCTTTGTTGAGCTTGGAGCCGGTGCAAGAGTTCTGTCACGGGACGCTCTGTTAATTCAGACACACTCCGACGGTTTAGAGTTTCACAGTACCCTGGAGCAGCAGAGAAAGCACCTGTTTGGGAAGCAAGGACCCGATAGCTTGTGTGTGTGTGTGTGTGAGTTACAACTGAGGACACAGAACATTGAGCAGCAGTGGAAACACTAATCTGAGCGTGACCTCTGACCCCTACGAGTCCTTCTATGGCGCTTGTCATTATGATGCGGGATCTGACGCAGGTCGACTAGAGGGTTCTGCTGTGTTTACACTATTGACCGCAAGACAGCTGCTCGGCACATTTGTTAAATGTGAAAGTCCTGTTATTTGACTTGAATCGCAGGAACCAGGGTTTGGATTCCTCCGGTTCTGTAACTCTACCTTGTTTTTAAGAACGTCACCCTGTCTGCTCTTGTTCCTGTTTCACCCAACTGTATATTAAGCTCTCTTTCATGTGCCCTTGGCTGCAGAGCCTTAAAAGTACTGCCCTGCGTTAAGGCAGCCGGTCCAAACATCCTGATACACAATACATTTTTCAAACAGGAACAAACAAATGAGCAGCTTTTCAAACTTGGGGGAGATAGAGTGAAGGGGATAGGGAAAGACAGGAATGACAAAACCAATTTGAAGTCTTTTCCCTTACGAAGGAAATCTGCACTGTTTCAGAAGTCTTAATTAATTAATAAATTAGTTAATAAACGCAACAGCCCGATATGCAATGGCAAGAGTACGTTTACAATGGATGTGGTGTGGGATACTAATTTTTTTTGTGGTCTGTATGTGGAGCCCCCTCTGTACCACACCAAAGCACAGCAACAATATAGTGGCTTTGAGATGAGAATTAGCACGGACAAGACGTCGTGAAATCATAAAAAAAACACATTATATTGTCCTCCGCTCTTCGGCCTGCATTAGCATTATTTTTATTGGATTTGACCTCCAACTAGCAGGAGTACAAGGAGTGCTTTTAAAGGAGCTACGGCTTCAGTAAAAACCACAACATATTCAGCATTAATCTGTATACTTTATCTGGAGGGGCCTGAACAAGTACAGCTATTGTACATTTCATTGCATTTGCTTACCCCGCCTTTCCTATTTCGAACCAGACATATTGTACACACACAGCTGAGATGGGTATCTTAACAGGTAATTGTACACTGTGCGTGCAACGCGTTACACGGGCATAGCGCACGACTGATCTCACCATAGCTGACAGTTCACTGCACAGCCGTGCTACATGTTAATAAAATTGCCTGTCTTCTCACCTCCTCCTCTTTTCAATGCACCCCAAAGCTAGTCTCTGCAGCACAATCCTCTCTTGACCTCTCTTCGTCACGTTGAGGGATGACCCCCTCGTGGATTACAGATAACAAGCTGTGGCAGGCATGGCGCTGACAGCTGAGAGGGCGTGGTGTGGGGGGTTATTAGGATCGGAGGGGTCACAAGTCAGCCCTCCACATGGCTGCCTGGGTTATCACTCAGAAGTGTACATGCTGCTGCAGTGACTGGCGCCGGTGCTTCCTGCCGCAGCTGTGTGCCTCGGTGCCTGGCGAGCCAAGCCCTACGCCCTGCAGTGCAGTAGATCATTCACTAATGCACATACCACGAGCACTGTTCCCTCAGATGATAGGACCCTCCCCTAAGAGGGAGCGGGCCTCTTTAATGGGAGTATGCACTCTCTGGCATGTACTTTTATCCCCCTTAACCATGGCTGCTTCCTCCAAACACACGCACACACACACACACACACACACACAAGACCTGCCCCAGTCTTCTACCTAGCTTGATACCTTGATGGATTATGCATTGTGACCCCTACCTTCTCTGTCTATCCACATACACACACACACACACACACACACACGCAATGTCATTGTCTTTCCGGACTCTCTGCTCTTGTTCCCCGGCAAGCCCCCTCTGCGTTTGCCTTCCGCTCTGAAGATAAGAGCTCTTGACACTGGGGGCCGCGGGCTTTTAAATGCCCACGTCCACTTCAGGGCTCCAGAAGCCAGGCTAACACTCTTCTCCCGCCGACAGAACCTCTCGTTTCCTTCATTTTCTTTCGGTTCCGTGCATTTTCTTCCCTCTTCGTCGTGAAGGCAGGAGGGAATATATACATGACAGCGAGTGAGCGTTTGCTTTTCTCCAGCTCTTTACGCTTCACTCTCTACGCAGCTTATTTTCTTTTTACACAAGGCATTTTCTTTGTGTGTTGCGCAAAAAACATGTTTCTCATGCTTCTCCTCTATGTGCTTCCCATTAACTGCTTGTAGCCCAGAGCAGATTCAGCGTATCCGTCAGCCAACACACGTTTTCTGACACAAACGAAAGAGCGATGCGGCAAGCGCAGATGTTGCTTGTGCTGGTTACGCAACCGGGATTCTTTTATTCCACTCCGCATACACAGAATCACTCGCTCATTTTTCCTCCATCCATTTGTTTAGAACGGTCACGAAAACTTCCTGTTAATGTCTAAACAGTGGGCTGATGAACCGGCTTGAGACACACTGCCGCTTCTTTCCAGCTCAGCTGCTGCCTGTCTCAGGAATGTCTCAACAAACGCACAACGGAGAAAATGGAAATAACAACGGGGTTCCACAAACCAGCCCCCCACCTCCCTCGAACACGCACGTGCACACACACACACACACACACACAGATAGTAAGCACAAACTGTATTGTACACTCGTGCAGTATTTAATTTAATTTGACAGACACACAGTCAGTGCTTTATTGAGTCTTAAATTAGGAACCCCGCCTAGTAATGATATGAAAAACAGAGACGCATCTGCTTGCAGTCCAGCTGTTTCCTGGTCCTTGCCCTCCTTAGCCTGTTTAGCTTTCCAAACCCTTTTGTTGTCTCTATGATGTACGCACAGGCAGCACAGCAGCCTGTCATTCCTTTCACCCCCCTTCTTTTCAATTGGTTGCCAACCTACACCTCCATCCCCACTCAGCCAGAGAATAAGAGCACTCCCTTGCTGTTTTGGCTTTCAGGGAGGATATAGCAATGTTTCTGACCTTAGTCAGCACATACAGGAAGTACGGAGAACAGATGTGTCTTTATTTTGCCTGAGCATGGCTGAAATATTCATTTTGAGCACTTCATTACTCGGCAGCTGATATACATTTTCCTTGGCACCGTGTGTTAACTGTGTGGGATAACTGCCACCCCTGCCCTCTACTGCCCAGTCAGCTATGGCAAACTACCTCCACCAGATGTTATCAGGACTTTCCATAAACAATTGCAACACTGAGTGGCTCCACATTTACTGCATGGCTGGTAAACGTTAGGAAATGTGTTTCTGCTCTGTTAGCAGGTGCTGACTAACTAGCTAGCTACTAGCTGCTTGCTCTTTGAAGCGTCAGGGTTGGAGGAGGGTTAATATGTAAACATCTGACTTTCACCGTAAAAATGTTTTCCCCGGTTTCAAGGAATGACTCAGTCATTAATAACAGACCTGTTTTGGCAGTAGGGTTCAGGTTATTGCCATGATTCACTTTAGTTTAAACCCAGCAGGGAAGAAACTAAGATATCAGTGGATCTTTCCAAGGGGGTTGCAATTTCAAGCAAGAGTGCACAGAAAAGCACGTTGAAAGCAAAGGAAAATAAATGCCAAAGCGGTGGCGTGATGAGATGATACTGCTCTTTCCTTTGCCTCCCCTTTGCACCCCTGAAACCCTTGATCTGCTCTCCAAGTCCCAGCTTTTTTGGAAAGAAAATGTTTCTCTTAGAGAGAGAGAGAGAGAGAGAGAGAGAGAGAGAGAGAGAGAGAGAGAGAGAGAGAGAGACTGTGTGGACTGCTATCACAAAGCAAACTGTGCAAAATGTATATAGAGTCCATTCAACAGGAAGAAAAAAAAATGATCTTAGGAAAAGATCACATTTAAAAGACTGACGCATTAAATGCAGGAATTTGGATAGTAATGCAGAATCACATAGTACCCTGTGTAGACAAAAGGAGTCTTGTATCAAAGGGAAGAGACCATGAGATAACAAGTGTCAGAGGCATTAGGGACAGATATTGTGGTGGGCCTGTCTGTACAGAACAGGGATACAGAGATTTGACCAGATTGCCTGCATCCCCAGAACCATACATGTCCACCCTCTCTCACTATTTATGTCGGTAGACTGTAGTAGTGGGGGACTTATGTGAGAACATTAACAAGATTGCTAATCCGACAGAAAAAACAAGTCATTTTAATTAGAAGGTGCATAGATTTCCTGTTTTTATAGACACACACCCCCAACCCTAAAATGACACACACACACACAAACGCACAGAAAATTCCATCGAAGTGATATCACAACAAAAGCAAAAGCCCAAAACTATAGCTATAGCTATAAACATAGCTGAGTAAATGAGATATTGTCTCAGGTTACACTGAGACAAAAGTGTAAACTGGCTCACCGGAGGGAGATGATGGCAAACTCTGCCATGTGCTTGCAACATGCGTGAACCATGCGTGAACCCCTGATATTGACACCTAGCTTCCAACACACACATGAACACACACACACTGTGCGAACAAAAAACACACATATCCCCGTGACACATGGAAGCTTGCCGAGATGCGAAACGTGTGTGCGTGTGCGTGTGTGTGTCAGAGAGAAAAATAGCTTAAATGGAAAGAAGGATAGGTTGGATGAAGAGAAGGATAGAGATGTGAAAGGATAACACATGGGGAACAGAGAGCAAACAGAGATGCTCTCTCACAAGGCCAGCTAACTGATTGCGGGCAATGATAAACTGCTACACAGACTTTACTCAGCGTCTGTTCTTTCTTCTTAATCTCCCATCATGGCTCTCCCCCTGCCCCCGCACACATCTACCCTCCCCTTTCATTTCAACTCTTCAAGTTCAGGGTTGGATCACTCCATGGTGTTTGTTTTGGGCTCTAACTGGAGGCAGATCAGGTGAAAGGATAAAAAAAAAAAAAAAAAACATAGGTAGCAGTAAAACTACTTTGCGTCATTACGCCCTTCAGCTCAACTTTATATTAGATAAGGAAAGCGTGCGCTCTATTATTTATACGTACGCTACGTTAACAGCTTCACGCTACCAGCTTAGCTCTTCTCCAGGTTCACAGTAGGTCTCTGGAAAAAAACGCATGCAGATGCTAGGCACCGTTCTATACGAAGAGAGAGGAGCTGGCGTTCTGGTCATGGAGTCATCATTGGCTGTCCTTTTATGGAGTCGCTTTGAGGACTTGTGTATGGCTTTTCATATTTACCAGTGGCACAAGGGAGGAAGACGAACACGATGGAAGTGACAGCCCTGTCACGTTCACTTATCGCTTCGCCTCAGGCTGTGGATTGGTTTGGCTGGCACTGTGTGGAAGAGGTTCTATGTGTTCTGTCAGTTCATGAAGCTATGGAGCTTCTCATAAACACACGCACACACACACACACACACACACACACACACACAAAGCCGGAAAGGAAAAATCACTTCCAGCATCTCACTACCAGTCACACGGCTCATTGTCTTTTCAGGAGGATGACAAATAAACTTGTATTGAGCTGCGTGGCCCTGAGGTCACAGTCAAGTTATTGTTTGAGAAACCTAGTGCCAGGAGACTGATTTTGATCTCTCAAACATATAATCAAGCCCAAAATACATGTGAGGTCACCTACATCCAATAAATACCTGTTTTAGTCCATTCTGGCAGCACAATTTTATGCTCAGAAAAGAAACAAAATGTTTCCATATTACATTATTATTACATTGTCAAGGTGACTCTTTATTCTACTCATAGTATGGATGTTGACACGCGTGTTTGTTCTCTCGTTTCAGGCTAAGAAGGGAGAGTCTACACCATGAAGGGCTTTCTTACCCCGCTGACGCCCTTCCTTCTCCTCCTTCTCCTGCCTGATGAGTCCCTGTCGATTAACTGCCCTGAAGACTGCTCCTGTTCCCAGCCAGGCAGGATCTTGTGTTACCAGCGACATTCTCCTACCATTCCCCGGGGTCTGCCCCAAGATACAACAGAACTCTTTCTCTTTTCCAATGGCATCGAGGGCTTAGCCGCCGAGCACTTTGACGGGCTGGGCGAGCTGAACATGCTGGACCTCAGTCAGAACAAACTGACCGAGCTTCCAGACATGGTCTTTGAACCCCTGGCCTCCCTGAGAAACCTGGACTTGTCATCCAATCAGATCACCCACATTTCGAAGGAGAGCTTCCACGGCATGGCCATGCTGGAGCGTCTCTACCTGTATAACAACCACATCAAGAGCATCCACCCGGAAGCCTTTGACGGAGTGGGGAACCTGCTGGAGCTCAAGCTGCAAGGGAACCAGCTGAACTATATACCTACTCTCGCCATGCCCCAGCTTCTTCTGCTGGATCTCCGATACAACGTCTTACCCACCCTTGGTCCTTCAGACCTCCAGACCCCTAACCTGGAGTCCCTCGTGTTGGCAAACGTTGGGCTGACAAGCATAGATGATGAACTTATTGCAAGTCTGGGGAACCTGCATGACTTGGATATCTCAGAGAACCTGCTGGAGACATTTCCTCCAGCACTGAAAGATGCCCGTGGCCTGGTCCGCCTAATCCTTGCGAACAACCCTATGGGTCCTCTAAAACTTGAGTACCTGCAGAACCTTGAGAATCTTCAGGAGTTGGACATCAGCAGCCTAAGTCTGCAGGGCCTCCCAGAGGAATTCGCCCAGCTTTTCCCCCACCTGAATAAGCTTAAAGTAGCCGAGAATCCCTTCAACTGCCTGTGCAACCTTGCTTGGTTCCCCAGCTGGCTGAGGACCCAGGGCATCATACTGGAGAGAACTGAGGAGACTCGTTGTCACTTTCCTCCTATCATTGCTGGCAAGGTACTGGAGAGGCTGCAACACAGGGAGTTCGGCTGCCCCACTACCACCACGGTAACGACCACCACAGTCAGGACCAGCACGTCTACGCCTGTTCCTGTCACCACGCTCCCGAGCACTACAAGGGATGTGCTTCACCCCCAACCCAGTGACAAGTCCGTGAACAGGGTGGACGATGCTGTCCATGTACCCGTCCCTACCTCTCCAAGCATCGGTGGCGTAGACCCAGCAGTAGAGTCGCATTTCTGCCCCCCCAGCATCTGCATCAACGGCGGTACGTGTCGGCTGGACCGCCACGGTCAGGTGGAGTGCGCCTGCCCGCGCGGCACCGCCGGCACCTTCTGCGAGATCCGGGTGCACCACCCGCCTTCAACGCCTGAGGTTGAGGCGTCCGCGGCAACGGTCGCCTCGGACGCGCCCGACATCAGCTGGCGTGAGGTGACCTCCACCTCCATCCAGCTGGACCTGCACCGCTACATAGAAATGCGGCCGCACATCCGCGGGATCCGCCTCACCTTCCGGAACCTTTCCGGGCATGACCGCAGACCGATGCAGCTCAACTTGCCCGCGTCCTACCCGGAGTACACGCTGCGCGGCCTGAACCCCAACTCCACGTATTCTGTGTGCGTCAGTCCACTGGGCGCCCCTAGTGATGTAGACAGTGCCTGTACTGAGGCTCACACCAACGAACTGCACAGAAGGGAACGGCTGGAGGACAAGAGGCTATCCACCATGCTGGTGCCTGCCCTGGCTATACTGCTACTGCTGGTACTGATAGCAGCCGCAGTGGGGGTAGTGTGCTACCGCCGCAGGAAGCGGTCCAAGGGCCACCTGGACCTCGAATGCGAGCCTTCCCCGCTAGAGCTGGAGGGGGTCAAAGCTGGTTCAGACAATGGCACACTGCCTCAAAAGAAACCTGAACTCTCGCTGCCCGAGCCTGTGGTTCAGAACAGCAACCTGGAGTATGAGGTGCTGCTATTGCAGGACCACTGTATGGCAAACAAGTCCTCATACTTCTGACAGCTCAGTTCTATACACAGACTTAAAGGAGGCTCCTTATTGTCAATATCCCTGCAGGGGAACACAGGCACGGCAGTAGCTAACTAACAATGGGGGGGGGGGGGGGGGGGGGGGGGGAAAGCAAAAAAAAAAAAAAACAAACCGTTCTTTTTTTTCTATGAGAAAAAAACAATAAAATAATTT
>JAODUE010027162.1:0-22309 GCA_027564755.1 Amblyopsis hoosieri
AGGCATGGAGGGAGAGACGAACAAATCGAAAAAGTCATGAATAAATGCATAATATAACTATATCGATATAAACGATAATGTCTAATTTTATATTTCCTTTTGAAAAAATTCCGATATATCGCCCAGCCCTACCTGGCTGTAGTGTAGTGGGACAGGTAGACAACAGTGCGATCCTGTGGGTGCTGTAGGAGAGCTTAGGGGATTGGCAGCCACTCGGCACTCGGTGTGCCAGTGTAACAGACTTTAGGGAGCGGACGCTTTACCAGATGCTCTAAAACCCAATAGCTCTAGCGTGCGTCGCCAGAGCATCAAAGAGGTGCCAGAGAGTGAGATGTTCTGTAACTTACAGCCCGGCGCTTTACACAAGCACTCTTGAGGTTTAGCACCAACACAAACGTTTGCCGCAACCTGCTAAACGCCCTCTTCCCCCCCCCCACCCACCCACCCACCCACCCAGGAAGGACCGGGTGACGGTAGCGGAGCGTGAGGTCGAGGAGCTGAAGCAGAAGGAGCTGGAGGTGGAGGCCAAGAGGCAAGCGGAAGAGCGGCGGCGCTACACCCTGAAGATCGTGGAGGAGGAGGCCAAGAAGGAGTTTGAGGAGAACAGGCGAACACTGGCTGCCCTGGACGCGCTGGACACAGACGGAGAGAACGAGGAGGAGGAGTACGAGTCATGGAAGGTCCGTGAGCTCAAACGTATCAAGAGGGACAGAGAGGCCAGGGAAAAGTGAGTACAGGCGTCGTACACTAAACACTGTTTCAAGAGAACATTGAAATAATAGGATTATAACGATGCTGGATAATTGACTTGATATTTTAAGATACGTCTTTTCTAAATAATTCTCTGAGGAAAACGTTGTGCTGGAACAGCATATTAAATGTTTTCGTTTAATTGTGCAACATTACATTTTGAAGCTTTACAGCTTCTTACGGTACGGTAAGCAATGTTTTGGTGTTTGTTCCTAGCATGGAGAAGGAAAAGGCTGAGATCGAAAGATTCCACAATCTCACGGAAGAGGAACGCAGAGCAGAGCTCCGCAACAGCGGCAAAACCATTACTAACAAAGCATCCAAGGGCAAATACAAGTTCCTTCAGAAGTACTACCACAGGGGAGCATTCTTTATGGTGAGCAGCATTAGTTATGGTTAGCATGCGCTATGTAATTTAACCTAGTGGTGACACGTGGTAAGTGCATTCTTGGATAACTAAAGCTTTACATCATTTCTGTATATGATTTCTTTTGTAGGATCAAGAGCAGGACGTATTCAAGAGAGACTTCAGTGCGCCTACTCTGGAGGACCACTTCAATAAAACCATTTTGCCCAAAGTCATGCAGGTCAGCTGGACTTATTGATTGATCCCAAGCCCTGCACCCTTAGTTACTGTAACTAGGTTGGACCAGAGCCATGTAGCCATGTAAAGAGAGAGTTGCGTCATCTCAGTTCACTCCAATGGACTGTTTTTTCACAGCAACGAAGCCTCAAAATAGTTCCTGGTAGTTAGCCTAAATACTGAAAGTACACTATAAATTATATTTTAAATGTAAATCGGCACATTTATTGACTACTAATTACCAAAAAATGAAGATATATATCTGTATATATATTAAAATTGCCCACCAAGTGCTTCCTGGAACTATTTTGCCATAGGTTTTGCCTCTCCACGAACCATGTGACAATTGAAAATTTAGAACTTCTGTTGGCGTAACTCTATATCCATGGCTCTGGGTTGGACAAAACAGCTATAACAGGAAAACAAGACAGTTGACAGTTTGTTTGGGATTCCAAACCAGCTCGACTGTTATTGTAGGACGGGGCGGAAAGGGGCGGGGCTTGGGCCAATTGCACATTTGCATAGCACATGAATTGGTGTATAAACTAGGTACTGTATATTAAGTCTTTGCCTTTTTTTTTTTTTTCTCCGCAAGGTCAAAAACTTTGGTCGGTCTGGGCGCACTAAGTACACGCACCTGGTGGACCAGGACACAACGTCGTTTGACTCCGCCTGGGCCCAGGAGAGCGCTCAGAACAGCAAGTTCTTCAAGCAGAAGGCAGCGGGCGTGAGGGACGTATTTGATAAGCCCACAGTTAAGAAGAGGAAGACTTAAAGGAGGACATGGCTTCAGGCCCCCCTGCTAACTGCAGCTTCAAAGACTGTGACATACTGCATTGTCCACTGTACTGCTGGGAATGCAGCTTCCTATATTAGCTGCACCCGGGGAAGATGTGGCACGTTGATGACACCTTTTACACCTGTTTCCAGAACTGAACATCAATGCTATACCTTTTTTTTTTTGTTTGTTTTTGTTTTTATACAAATGTACTTGGGTCTTCATTATTTTGGGTGGAAATAAACCCTTGCCAGAGGTACCCGCTGATATTTAAATATACACAAATGCAGGAAATGTCTGTATTTGGCCTGAATTATATTGAACAGATCCACCTCTAATCAGATGTTATTTGTGACAGTTTACATCATCTAACTAAAACCGAACCATAATAAAGACTTGGCGTTAGAAATTGATAATCCTCCGTTGACGTTGCATTTAAAGAGGTAATCATAGGAAGTTATTGCCATAATGGCCAAATAAATGTAATGCAGTTGAAGTAAAAAAATTCTAAATATTGTAATTTTCTTTAATTGTTGGTCATGGGAACAATGACAGATGGACACCTACTTTTATTCAAAACAAAAGCTGGTGTATATGAAAACTTATCCAGTCAAACTATTGTCAATAGAATCAATGAAATTGTGTAATTACTAATATTAACCTTTAGCAAAAATGTTAGTGTAACTTATTAGATGTCAGACATTTGTCAACTTTCAACAAGATCAAATACTGAGAATGTGTTCTGCCTGTTTAAATCTGTTGGCCATGCGTTCAGGTGCTGTAACGTTTACGTTCAATTAACACAAATGGTAGTGGTCCGAACTGAACGCCATGTCACACAACAGGGAGGAGTTGGGCTGTGGGTTTAATTCACACAGCTAACGATGCAATTGTGTTGTATTGCTCTAGATTGTGCCAACTGTACTGTTGCACAAGATGGCGTCACAAGATGTGCACAATGGTTGTCAACCTATTCCTATTTTAAATGTCATCAGAATAAGATCGCATTAAACTTTTTGTACTGGTACTAAACTGATGACAATTCCTCAGACACCTTAACAGGTACCAAATATGTAGCTACACTTCCTACACATTAAGCGACACTCACACCCATTAAATGAAAACATATTTAAAAGTACTTCAGAACATTGCAAATGTTTGAGGAAATGTGGCGTTCAGTAAAAAGTTAATTGAACGATCAGTCCACTGAACGCACCCTTACACTGTTCACAGCAGCAGAAGATTTGACCAATCTGGGCTTCTTTTCAACTGGTCCAGCAAATATCTACCTTGTTTGTCAATCACGAGTGCAGACACCACTAACTCTAACAGGTTTATCAATGGCTGACCAACAGGATCCAGAAGAAGGAAACAGGTTTTTTGTTTAGAACATCTTTCATTCCAACCTACAGCAGATTTAAATAGATAACAGTGTAGAGAAGACAATCATTGGGCTTTGTGGTCACATATGCTTTTGAGTAATAAGTAGGTATGCACCAATTAACATTCTGGACTGATTACTGATGAGATGTTCAAAGAAACCAATGTTGACCAACATTCTTTAACTTAAAAAAACTTTAATGAAACACTTGTGATCTGTGCACAGCAGCCATTGCAGTCTTACTTCATGACAGTCTTGTGCAGCAAGTGGCTGTTATGGGTGGTACAGTATTGACATACTGGATCTTCAAACAGATAAATACAGAGCGCTGTCATTGGTGCACATCATGTTTGCTGTTGGCAATCAATAAGGCAGATATTGGCCAATATAGCCCTCGTAACAAGTAATCAGATTAAAACCAAAAAAGATTTGAACTAGCAAAGTAGTCAATATTTTTTTATTACAAAAAAAAACAAAAAACTATTTAGGTTAAAGAATACAGCTATTTCAGTTCAGCAACTTGGCCGTGTTGCCTGGCAATATAAAGCAGTCCATTGTATAAATATTCTCTTCCACACTGAGTTCAGTTTGTCAGGGCTACCAGGGCTTCAACCGTGTTCCCCATGTGTTCCCTCAGACTGCGTTCTGCCACACCCCGGGAAATCTCCATCTCCGTCATCTACAGAACATTCACATTTTAGATTATAAGCACAATAGTGAGTGCCGTTATATGCATTGTGGTTTTAAAACATTTTTATATACATCTCCATTATAAGCACAATAGTGAGTGCTGTTATATGCATTGTGGTTTAAAAACAGTGTTTTATATACAACTCCATTATAAGCACAATAGTGAGTGCTGTTAAATGCATTGTGGTTTTAAAACAGTGTTTTATATCAAACTCAAATAGAGGCATAGTTTACTCGCATTTTATTTAAATATTAATTGAATGAAAGCACACAATTTGATTAAATAATACAAATATAAAAACTGCAAACATTGTGTACTGGACCCGCCTTAATACCTCCACCACAGTTTTGACAAAAAACACAACTGGTGCAAACTAACTAGGTGTGTTATGAGACAGAATAAAGTCCCAGCTAACCAGTTTCATAATAGATTCATAATATTGAAATAGAGCATTATAAAAATATTTATTAATCTAAAGTTTGTATAGGAAAACAAAAAAAGGGACTTACAATCAATTCCACATCCTCTTTCTTGATCGTGACTTTGGCTAACTCTTTTTCTCTGAAAGAGAGTATGGCAAAAACAATATTATATTATATTGAGCAAATTACCTATCCTTCTATAGTGTCTATAGTAAAGTGCTAAAGAAAAGCTACCGTACTAGGACCATGCATACAACATCTACATAGATAGACAGTTTACCAACCTCTCCTGTTTGGCTTTCTGTTCCCGAGATCTCCTGTCGCCAATCACTGACATAGCCTGAAAGATTATTCAGGTTGATTAGCTACACAGCAACACCATGAACCAATAGGCTATTCGTATTGATGTCAAAGTATGCACAAATTAAGCAAATATAAAAATATGTAAACATTTAAAGAACTATGTAATACATTATACTGTAACACAAAGTTACAGTATTATTATGTCACTGCTAGGGCCGCATGTTAGCTAGCCAACGTTAGCAATCTTCACCGTTTCTAAATCTGAGCTGGAGATTTCCTTCTCCTCCGCATAGTCTGTGACTCTCTCCAAATCAGCTGCTCCGCTGTCATGTTTACGAGGCTTTTCTACTGGTTTTCCAGTGCAATTGTCCTCAGCCTCCAGGTCCAAATCGACATCTCCCTCAGTCGCCATGTTTCTCTCGAAAGACCGGATCAAAGAAAGTTTTTTTCTGAAAGGTCGGTAGGGAATTCCTGTAGCACCGGCGGAAACGCTAGAAGAATTTCAAAGCAAAACGAAGGTCCCACTTGTAATTTATTTAATTAATTTATAGAAACAAAAGTTACATTTGACCACTTTAATTAGTCACACATATGCTAGGTTTTTATAATGACACTTTAATAGAAACAATGTATGATGCAGATGCTAAACATGAGGAAAATGTAGCTGTGCCTTAACAGTAACAGAACACAACACATACATTTAATTGAGTTTCTCTGTATTTAGTTATTAACTTTCAATTGTCCTTAATTTAAATGTATTCTATATTAGTAGTTGTGATGAATCTCAATTATACAGTCTGAATCAATTCTGCAATGATCCACCTTATTCTATTTATGGCCACTGTAAGAGGATTAGGGCCTATACTTCAGGCCTCATCACTCATTTTCTATGTCTCTATGTTCCATTCACCCACCATAGCTCCAGAGCACCAGAGCTCTATGGGACTGATTTGGAATAAAGATAAGATATGCTGCGGATAATGTATCCACATGAAAACACACACACATACATATATAATCATAAACAAAGCATACATTCAGTTTTCAGGCCATAAAATGCAGATTTGTATAAAAACGGTTATTTTGTCAATTTTGTCCATTGATGTGTCTCATCACAGATCAATTCTATTACTTCATTTACAGCTCAAACAACATATTTTAGTTAGTGCAGCTACACTCACTGCAACACAAATAATAATAATATGTGTTATTCTAATTATTATTTTTATTTAATATTAACATTTAACATGATCACAATTACTGTTAACATTGAAAATGGTAGAAAATAGGCAAATGTATTTCATAACATACATATCTATAGATGTCTTCAATGTCTAGTGAATGGCTACATTGGGTTGCTATGGGAATATCAGTGTATGTTGATTGCAGCCACAGTATGAATCATTTACACACCCAATTTCCATTTGTATTTCACCTATCTTTATTGATCTTTAGCTCAAATACTTTTTCAAGTCGCAATTCAGATAACTAAATCATTGTAGCCATTAAGATGATTTGCCTGATTTGTACTTGGATTTGTTGTACAACGCTTCTATTAACACTATAGATTGAATGTTTTCACTCCAGCGTTTATTTGCTTGTTTTTGGCACTGTCCCTTTTCTCCCACAAGGCAACTGCAATTATCTGTGAGTTCCAGGGCCCCCAGGAATGCTGGGCAGTGTCTCGCTGAGTGGAAGAGAGCGTGGTATGGTACCACTAACACATGTTTACAACAGAGACTCTTGGCAGAAAGAACAATCCTGAGTTTTCTTATTGAAGTGATGTTATTGTTGTAGTTGCTGTAACTATGTATCCAATCCCGATCGCACATTTCATTATACCGTAACTCTTCCGAATGGAAATTCAAATTAAACCTTCGCAACATCTTCAATCATCACGTGTGCAACTCTTGCATGTAAAATTAAAGGAATCTATAGAGCTTCATATTGTAAAATGATTAACCAACCTAAACACAATTGATTCATGCTATTCAACCTATTGTTGGTCACACAAAGAAAGCACAGCAGACAGTTGTAATAGTATTGATTATGCTATTCTGAGCAGTTAGATTATATTGGCACAGATTGAAGTCAGAATAGGCCTTTTAGTACCACAGAGTGCAAACACGGACATGAGAGGCACTGACCAGCGGTGGCCTCTCCGTTCTGCTTGTGGTTGGCAGAATCAGAACGAACGGTACAGAGAAGAGAAGGTCACCCAGGCTGGGTTGAGGGCTGGACTACGGCAGGATTATCTGGATGCACCCACCCCCACCGCCTGCACGCTAACCTAGATCTGATGTGACTCCCTGGCCCACGCAGAAGCAACACACACACACACAAGTGTTTTTCACAAAAGCAGTAAATCAATTGTGGCCAGTGTGTCCCGCTATATGTTTCTGGGTCATAATGTCATCTTACTTGGAAAGGTTATGAATGTGATCTTACAAAGGGGGAGAATAACATGGTTGACTGCATGGGCCATGGCTTGCGAAGGCCCCATTAGAGAGAGAGAGAGAGAGAGAGAGAGAGAGAGAGATAGAGAGAGAGAGAGAGAGAGAGAGAGAATTAGCAGGTGTCTGATATAAATCGCAGTGTGTAATTCCTTCATATTTTAAATTGGATTAAAAACCCATCACTGCAGCCAGCATGTCTACATGTATGCATGGTGATTACAGGTGCAGAAGGAAAACAGATAAGACTAGCACCGCTTCTGACCACCCCTCCGCACCCCCACCTAACAGACTCTGTCTAATCTCACGGGGGTAGAGCAGAGGATGATGGGAGGAAGACATTGGACATTCACCACCACCTCTCCCTGTTTTCTGGCAGTGCCCCACACGGGGACAGCGCCAAGCCACACGGGCAAAACAAAACGACGGCAACGTATTCTCTGGTCGAGCTGGAGTGGGACCTGATTGTCGATGATGATTCTGGTTTTCCAGGAACTCCTGTTGGACCGCTTGATCCATCCAGCTAATCCGTTTGACAGCCTAAAACACTAGCACAAACTAGTTGGTTGAGCTGTTGAAGGATAGGCTATACTCATGCAACAAACTGTGTTTTTATCTTTGTCAGTTTGTAAGGAAGGGTTTGCCACAGAAGCTGAAATCGCACCTCTTTACGGCTTTGAAAATGCCACGTTTGGACAAACGTGATGCCATAGTTTGAGGAAGGGAAGATCTAGAAGGATGTCGGCTCAAGGGATGAACGAGAGTGGGATGTACAACTACTTCATAAACATGGTGGCCTACCAGGTGAGGAAGAGCAGGTCATTATTAAACTGGTTAAAGAAGGTACAGTAAGCGATTGTACACTTTTTTTGTGCATAGCAATAGACATATTTGGTGAATTTGTCTATTGCTATGCTATTTTACCGTTCTCTGTGCACGCAGAAAAAAATGTATCCAGCACTTCTACGCAGCCCTGGCTCCATAAGGAACATAAACAAAGTGGTGCAGACCGCACACAACACACTTGTAGCCTTCACATTGGAAAGCCCATGCGTTTCCAATGTGTGAGGCGGAGCTTGTGAAGGAACACCCTATATGAATTGAATTTAAGTTATTTTAGTTTGTTAAAGGGGAACACTGCAATATGCACTTTGCCATCATGGTCAAATATGTGTACATCATTTATATTGTCTTTACATTTTCATTAACATACTGTAGATTACCATATAATTCTGACCAGTGTCAGGATTTGTGTGTGCGTATAAATAAAGCATACCCGCATGGGAGACAGGCTGTATGAAGCTGTAATCTGTGGAATTTACAGTCAAATCAGTGAAATGGCCATGCTGCTATAGCGTATGCTATAGCGTATGCTATAGCGTATGTGTACTTATACACACCCTAATTTGTTTTCATCATCAAACTGCAAAAACTATATCTAACTTAGTATGATAATCTTGTTTTTAGATTTAACATCTAGTTGGACTTGTTTCTAATATAAGTGTCTTATCTAAATGTGCACTTAATTTAAGAAATCTTATCAAGTGAATTTCACTTGTTGCCCTGGCAGCCAGTTTCAGCCAGTAAGCATTAGTAAGCTCATAACTAATATATTTGCCCTTATATTTGATAGGGCATTTTTTGCAGTGCAGACAGACGCAGTGGGACTCAGTAGATTAATCTGCGAACCACCAGCCCTCTTCCTTTCCTTTGATGCCTTTATAAACCACCTACCATCACAACAGAGAACTGACATCCCAGTCATCTACTGTAGAATACTGTATGTGATGTAGATTGTATGTCCCCCTTGAAGGAATTGAACCCCGATCCCCCACTCAGAGAGCGGCCGCTCTACAAGGCAGGCCAAAACCCATGGGCACTAGCCTGCGTCGCCAGAGTGTCCTGTGAGGTTTTGGAGAGTGAGGATTAACTACATTTGTCCACGTCTCAAAATTACCACTCTTCAAACAAATAAATAGAGAAATCTATTTGTCACACATGTCATGTCAGAGGGTGTATTACTTATTTCATGTTTAAGCATCGTTCTGTGTACAGTAGTGTCTCTCAAACAATGGCTCAGAAACCCCTGAGCGGTCACAAGATTGAATAATCGTCTGTTTCTCTGCTATTGTATGCTATTATGCTCTGAATGCTATTAGATGCAAAAGTATTTAATAAAGACATTTGCTTTTTCTGTTTAGACTAGACAGGAAGACAGTGTACCCCACCTTGGTAGCACTTCCTGGTCTGGTAACTGTGGTAAAGCTCATTCCAACCACTGCACCTCCCCACCACCCCCCCAGGTATGCTGCTGCTGTGGGCCTGCTCCATGCTCGCTGTGCTGCTCCTTCTGTCCGCCCGTCAAGTCGTCCTCCAGCACGAGGGTCATGTACACGCTGTTCCACATCGTGGCCTGCGGCGTCTCCTGCCTCATGCTGTCCCACACCGTCTCGGAGCTCGTCAGGGAGAACGTATGTTCACATCAGTTTGTCAACGGTCCACCAAAGGGGCAATACTGTATGGCGGTGATGGTGGATTTGCAGTTGCTCTGTAATCACAAACTTGTATCTATGACACTTATTACTTTGTGAATTAAATGTAAAGTCAGCTATTGCAAACAAATTTTAAGATAATACACATTTTGTCAAATTCACCATATATCTCCACGTATTTTGCTATTTTACCATTCTCTTGGCATGTTGAAAATATAATCCGATACTTATACACAGCCCTGGCCTCGTAAATATAATATAAACAAAGTGGCGAACACCACTCACAACAACAAAGCCGTAGTACCACGCTTTGTTCACAGTGCATTTCGATGTGTGGGGCAGCGCCATGGAGGAATATTGTTTTGATTTGAGCTTGAATTTGTCTCGAAAATTACTGACCCTGCCTTTAAGTGACTTCCCAATCACTTGAAGATTAGTTCATCTCTACTCCATTACCAGTGATGGATTCATGCATAGAGGATAATATGCATTGTGTATTTTTTTTGAGGCAAACAAACACACACACACATACACAAAATAACCGATAGACAGAAATACATTGCTGCTGTTTCTCCGTGTTCCAGGTGCCTTTCTTTAACATGGTGTGCGACCAGGCGCATGGCGGAGGAGACTGCGAGATGCTGGTTGGCTACTCAGCGGTCTATAGGGCTTGCTTTGGAACGTCCTGCTTTTACCTGCTAATGGCTATCTTCCTCATCGACGTGAGATCCAGCCAGGACTTCAGAGCGCTCATACATAATGGGTCAGTAAAAGACTGATTGATTGATCTTCTACTTGTCATTTATTAGTATTTTCAAATTGCTTTCTTCATGATCCATAAAACATAAACAACTAACAACGTAAAATGAAGAAAAATGCACATAAACTAGAGTCTAATTTGAAAACACCTTGCCCAAGATGATGTAATTCTCTGTATAAGAGACAAACTACCTAAAAGTATGGGAAAACTTCAGCTTGCTGCATTCAAATAGGTGGAGCTTGACTATCTGGGAGAGTAATGCAATATCGACTATCCTCTTGCGATAGCCATGCTGCATTGGGTTGGCAGTGGCGCAGTGGGCAGATCGGGGAGACAAGTGATCACAAATGTCACTGCCAGACACCTAATCCTAATTGCTCCTGCTCGTCGGATGGTGCCTTGCATGGCTGACGCAATTCAAGTCAGTTTTATTAGCCTATCATTACATTACAGTCTCAAAGGGCTGAACAGGCCCAAATTTCACATGGACACCCCCCCAACCTCCACCATCTCTGGTCCATTGGAGTGAACGGAGATGGCGTAACTCTGTTCTTTCCATGGCTCTGGCAAAGACCATAGAGCACAACCAACTTCAGTATAGCTGCATTAGATGCCCATTCATTCTTTGGAGCTGTGCCCACTGATCAAGTTCCTTTTAGCTTGGTTTTTAACTTGAACCCTCCCCTCTTCAGCTCCTGTTGAGAAACTGTTCTCATCGGCAGGAATAATATTCCATCCATCATGCAGTATTCTGTATACTGTATGTGTTTGAGCGTGTTTGTTTGTGCATTTAATTCATAAATGTCACTTATAAAGGTAGGGTTAGTCATTCTTGAAACCTCTTGCTAAATTCAAACAAAAACACCTCTCCCTTCAATGCCATAGGGTGTATGGTGTAATGTAATCCTTGTGTACATTACACAAATCTGAAGGTTCTGTTTGAATGTCCAATATTGTAAATGTATTTTCCTATATTTTGATAATGCAAAATGCATGTTTAATACACATTTCTTCTTGATAAATTTCTGGCAGCATTTTGTAACAAGATCTCTGGCTCTATAGCAAATGTAAGTTTCATGTTTCATTGTCTTGTGTTCCTACTGTATTTATAGTGCCAGGGTTGTGTAAAAGTACTGGAATCTTTTTTTTATTCGGCACGCACAGAGAATGGTAAGCTAGCAGGCAGTGAGGAGATATTTGGGGAATTTGACTAAAAAGTGTATTATCTTAAAATCACTTACACCTTCAATATTCCACTCAAATGTATGCCTTATTATATCTGTCCTGTAAATCGAGATGCTACACTACTATGAAAACACAATTCCACAATTGTGCTCTCCATAGTCTTGATTTATTGCCTGAATGTGGCCAATTCTCCGTGGCTGGAGAAGATTGGGATTCCTCTGTGGGAGAATGGAACGGCAACCCATTCAATGACTATACTGCATCCATGCAAACCCAAATGGAACTTAAACCCACACACCCACAATCCTTGACAAAGAGGCCAGCGCATCTTTTAATGAATACCTTTTGGAATATACATTTCTTTCTAAATTTGACCTACATAACAATATCTAAAATTACATCCTTTGTTCTATTTGAAGGAACATGCTGAACTCACCTGCACATACTTACTTGGCTATTTTAAGACTCGTTTTCACACTTTCCATTGCTGCAGTGTTTAGAGCAGTGACGTGTAGCCGGGATTAGGATTTGAAAGAGTTGCTGGTCCTCGTTGACATACATCTACTATAAGAGTCTTAACGACAACGGAAATGCACATTTTACTTGTAGTTGTCTACTGGTGGGCCCAGGAAATGTGCTAGCTCCATGTTCAATGTACTTATAACGTCCTTAATATAATAATAATAATAATAATAATAATAATAATAATAATAATAATAATAATAATAATAAACTTGATTTATATAGCACTTTTCATATAAGGTTGCAGCTCAAAATGCTTTACAGTTGAAAAAAAGACGAGATGAAATGGTAATCTACTAATAAGTGACACACAACACGTTGATAAAGGCACCTTAAGCTGCGACGTTTCCATAAGGTGAATACAGATACTGTATATTGTGTCTGTATTGTGTTGTACTGTATTTGCACATTTGCTCACTTCACTGTCACTCTTATTACAATTGTGCTGAAATACAGGTTTTGGTTTCTGAAGTTCATAACCCTACTTGCTATGTGCACCGCTGCCTTCTTCATCCCAACGGAGGCATTTCTACACAGTGAGTAACAACAAATGTGATTTATTTATTTATTTATTTATGATCAGTGTATGAGCTCAGGAGTTATTCATTTCTGTTCAAACCTGACATATATTTATCAATGCATTACCATTTATGTCCTCCTAGAGGGCAGCGTACACTCATTTTTGAGGTAACAGGGACCGTTAATTTACTGCAATGAAACATCACACCATAAATATCCTCTGCTTTATTTAACAGTAAATATCATTGTGACACAGATACAAGCATACAGGTCAGATATGTTATGATGACATATACGAATATGTTTCTGAAATGTACTGCTTATCCAAAGTTTAGCCAAAACTTGTCTACATGTCTACAGTATTTTTTAAATCTCTTTGTCTTGTCTTTGCTCAGCGTGGCATTACGTGGGTGTGGTGGGTGGCTTTGCCTTCATCCTCATCCAACTCATCCTCATCACAGCCTTTGCGCACACCTGGAATAAGAACTGGTGAGTTGGCTTGAAGCAGATGATGTGGTACAGTCCGTCGCCTATACTGTAGGCAGGGTTTCTGAGCTGGTGGATTGTATATCTGAAGTGATTGTTTTAGTTGCAATGAAGGAGATTTGTGTATGTTATATGTAAACGGTGGCAGAAGTTCCATAGTCAACCCATGGAGCTGCTCTGGGTTACTGTATATACGCTACACACACACACCACTTCAGCTGTCTTCCATGCACAGATGGTGCTCTGCTACACATCTGGAGCAGTGGGTCTCTATTCCCTAACTGAGTTCATCTTCTGTGTGGTGATACTGTGTAAATCATGTTTTGCTACTTATTCAACATCTGCCCCAGAGAAAGGCCCCCACAAGCTTACTATACATTTAGTTTTCTTCCTCTTGTTCGTTCTTTCCTTTTTTCCTTTTTGTCTTTATCAAGACATCCGTCACCAGATTGATAGACATTCAGAAACACAGACAGCTTGCTCTCTGATAGACATGTGTCAAGATGTTGTGTTGACTTGTCTTTCCCGTTGTTGATGTTGCACTGCTTTGTTGAGACACAGGCACAATTGTAGAAGAGGCTTTATTTACAAGTTGTGTGTCTTGGAGTGTTTCCAAATGAAGAAAACACAAAGACTTTCTTACAGCATCACTGCTACTACAGAAGTTACATTTTGAACTTCCGTTCATATCGTAGGATATTTTATTCTATTTACCCAATCCTTCCTCTATTCTTTATATACAGTAGACTTTTAAAATAAACGCTCAACCTCTGACTTTAGTTACAATGCAAAAGTTGCATATCCTATAAACGAGAGAACAAGCAGTGTGGGAACACACCTGCATTCAGGAGCCAAGTCTAATCAGCCACATTAACTCAAAACACTTGCGTGGACATGTACAGTTCACATTAACAGGACGGGAAGATAGTGTACCTTCTTCAGTAGCACTTCCAGGTCGCTGTGCTAAGAATCTATAGCAAAGAAATTGGAATAATGACAAGATGGAGCTTTGCAATGCATTGCAATGGAAGCAAAAATGGAAAGATGCCGGTCTCTTTAAGGTAGTCAGCTAAATGTAAGATAATACACTTTTTGAGAAAATTCAACAACTACCTCCATGCGTTTTGCTATCTTGCCGTTCTCTCTGCATGCTGAAAATATAATCCGATAATTTACTCCGAAAATAGAAACACAAACAAAGTGGCGAACACCGGTCACAACAACAAAGCCGCTACGCTATGCTTCACAATGCATTTCAACGTGTGAGGCGACGAAGACCCCTGCCTTTAAGTGGGCGTGTCACTAGCGGCATATTGCTGTGGAGGCTGACGTATGCAGCGCCCAGACGGCTTGATCTACCACGCATGGCCTGATACAATGTCAGTTTACCCCACAACTGTTTGCCGCAGAAATACAGTTGTGGCCTCATATTTAAAGTGTAACCGCACCCTAAAATGTGTTATTTTTTAAAATTATTTTTGTTTTAGCTGTAAACAAAGTAATAGGACTGATCTGTGATGAGACACATCAATGCTGGTGTTAATACTGACATACGGCCCATTTTTATACAAATTGGCATGTTATGTGCTGAAAACGTATCTACACGTCATATCTGTTAAGAATCACCGAAGGACCTGGCTGGTTTTCATCGGTACACTTGGTACGCTCATACATCATAAAATTAAAATGTTAATGTCAATGTTAATGGGGGTCCTTCTCTCAGCCCCTCTTCTCACTCAGCTCCTTGACGGATTTTTCCAAAATGAAGAGTCAGGCTCAGAGCTGGGTCAGGTTCAGAGCTGGGTTTCCATGTCGGAATCTCGAGTAAGGTTACTCAACACCGAGCTCTGACTGGACGTCATAGCAACTTGGCTGCTTACACATTTAAAATGAATGAATTTTAAAACAAAATATTGTTTATTTGTAAAACACATCAAAATGCAATTTGAGATTTAACTCTATACAATACAACTGGATATGTAAAGATAGAACATTGAAATGTGATCTTGTTATGTAGTTATTAGCGGTTTTAACGTCTACTACAGAGTCAACCAGGCTAAAAATAACACAGGGATGTCAGTAGTTCACTATGCTTGTTGCTGGTTTGCAACAAGTGGGGCTCAATGTTCGGGCATCCCAGTTTTGACTTCCCACCTCCGACTGATGTCAAACGCTGTAGTCTTACAATACAGCAGGCGGGCGCACCGCATCAGCTGTTGAAGCATGCGCACTTAGCCGGCAGTGGAACCAAACAAGTGGCACTGACCCCCCTCCTTCTTTCCCTCCCTTCTCCGTATTGGCGTCAGGCTGACGGGCGCGGCGGAGAACAGGCGGTGGCGCCTAGCGGTGACGTGCGCCACGCTATTCTTCTACTCCATCGCCACCGTGGCCTTCACCTTCATGTACCGGTACTACACGCACCCCGTGGCCTGCCAGGTCAACAAGGCCCTGCTGTGGATCAACCTGGCACTCTGCGCCACCATGTCCTTCATCGCCGTCACGCCGTGTGTGCAGCATAGTGAGTCTCCAGAACACACATACACACACACACACACACACACACACGTGCACTGCTGCACACGCACACACTCTTGCATGTGTATGGAACTATCAGCTCCAATGAGTGCTGAAATACCATAAGTCCTTCTCCAGCTAAGTAAACACCCCAGTGTTGAAGTCAGCATGCAGATAATAATTACATGAAGGCTAATATTATCTTTTTCATGGCTGCTTGTAGAGATACTAGGGGTGTGAATGACCAGAGGCCCCACGATATGATATTATTGAGATTTTAAACACATTGCGATATTCTGTGATATTTGGCAATTTATTACTTTTTCCAACTTCCAATTATGTCCCCAAAGGAAAACATTGGTTTGTTCTTCACATAAAGTATTGCAGCAAGATGTGATTGCTAAGTCGACTAACTGACATGAACATGTCACAAATATTTTATACACAAAGTTAAATTCTCTTGTGCTATTTATATACTGAAATTGCGATACTTGGCGTCCGTGTATCGATACAGTATTGCCATTGGGAAATATTGCGATACTATGCCATATCAAATTTTTTAGTCTGTACGTGTAAGGGATTTATGAAAATATACATTTTCTCTCGGTGTGCGCATGCATTTGTGTGTGTGCATGTTATGTTTGTGTGTGTGCGCCTCGCATGTGTATTTGTTTACATTTATGTGTATGTTTTTGCGCTTGCTTGTGTGTGTGCATGTGTGCGTGCATGTGCGTACGTGTGTGTGTGTGCATGTGTGCGTGCGTTTGTGTGCATGCTTTTGTGCGTGTGCATGTGTGTGCGTGTGTGTGCATGCTTTTGTGCATGTGTGTGTGTGTGTGTGTGTCTCCAGGACAGCCCAGGTCTGGGCTCCTTCAGGCCTCCATCATCAGCTGTTACGTCATGTACCTCACATTCTCTGCTCTGTCCAGCCGCCCCCCAGAGAAAGGTACGCTGCACAGTGCACACACACACACACACACACACACGTGCGCACAGGTGCGTCCGCGCAAGCACACGCACACACAGACACACACACACACGCACACACACTCATTAGCGATGCACAACGTACTGATCCAGTAATACGGTGTTTAGCTTCCCCACTTCGTCCTTTGTGTAGATAGATAATCTACCTGCATGTATCCGCTGCAAGTCTGAAGAGGTGCAGCGGCCTGCTAACCAGTTGCTGTGTAGAGTATAGCAAAGGCATTAATAGTTACAGGTGTTTTTTTTAACCATTTTGCCACAAAATTCACAACATTGGTGTCATTCTTCACAACTAGTTACAAAACATAAAACGGTAGCCACTTGTAACACAGGCTATATAGCAAAACATTGTGTCGTGCTCGTCCTATCATATCTTTAAAGAAACTGTGCACTTGTAGGATTATTGGTTCAAATTACAACTTCATTGTGAAATAACATAGGAACATTATTTTAGACCACAGACACACGATGTGCCAATAGGATCATTGTGTAGCTGTTCATACAATCATTCATTAAATATTGTAGTACAAAATATGTGATACCGGTTTCATTATAAATACATCACTGTAAAATGACTAGTAGAGCAAATACTACAAACAGAGTGGAATTATTGAATACAATTAAAAATATTATTATGAAATACAAATCTTTCAATCAAAGCAAAATAATTACCTACAAAAAAAGCAGCAGTAAAGCATCAACTGTCTTACTGTAAAAAGCACAACAAAGTATTAATTACCGGTACTGTATATTTCCATCAACTCTGTAATTTATATAGCCACAGCTTCTGCCACATTACAATAGTGGTTTTCATTAGCCAAATGTTACTGTAGCATCTTGGTATGTGAATCCAGACCTGACACTGGTCTGCTGTGATATAATTGTATGCGTCTATAATGGCCTGAGCCCATAAAACAAAGCCCCACAACCACCTCTCAGAAGGGGTGCTTGTCCCCTGCAATTCCTTTGACCATCTTCCTCCTCCTACTGCTTGACCTCTGTTGTGACCTGGATCACCTTCCAGCTCTATGTTACCGTATCACTCACTATGTATTGTAGGTGGATACCACTCATTTCAATACTTGTAACATAATGTCAAATCAATAATCAAGACCCTGCATATATACAGTATAATATGACTGTCAAATCTCAAAACATGCTCTGGTTACAGTACATGGGACCATAGAAACAGTGTCTGAATCTGTAAACAATGAAACTGTTATTGAATATTACATTCATAGATTGTAGATGGTTCACGTTCCACTACAATTGGTGTCAGTGAATTTCTTTATCCTGAAACGTTTATGAACAAAACCTGGAATATTATGTATGGGATATATGGAGCAAAATCTTCCTCTTCACCTATAAAACCCTACATGCCACTGCCCCCCTGTACCTACTGGAGCTTCTCCACCCCTACACCCCCCACGGAACCTGCGGTCCACCGACAAGGGCTTGCTCTCTGTCTCCCACACCAGACTCCCGATGTTTGGGAACAGAGCTTTTAGCGTTGCAGCCCCCACCCTCTGGAACACCATCCCCACAGAGATCCAAAATGCTCCTTCTCTGGACACTTTTAAAATCTACTAAAAACACACCTCTTTACCAAGGCATTCACCTAGAATTACCTTTTTTTTGTTCTATTGTTTTCTGTGTCTCTGTAGATTTGTGTAAAGCGTCCTTGGGTCCCATGAAAGGTGTTATTAAAGTTGTTGGTACAACTTTGATGTTAAGTTGTGTCATATTGAACAGGTGATCTGAGTTTAATGAACAAATTATCTTAGGTTTATGTGTATTGTATCCAAGCAGTTGGAAAACGTGTTTGAGTTGTGAAAAAGTAGCATTTTATATCTAGAGTTGTGAAAAATTACACCAACGTTGTGAATTTTGGGGCAAAGTGGTTAAAAAAACGATGTTAGGTTGTGAACCTGGCTCTTAATTGAATTAAAGATGTATATTTTATTAGATATGCATGTTATCAGATGTGTTGCATTATTATCAAGTCGATCTGCCTTTTGTTTTCTGAAAAAGTAAAATCTAATGTGATAATGTAGTTTGGAGACATTATGTCTGGAAGTTCTATAATTTGTTACACATGGACATATGAGCCACATATAATATTTTAAGGCTGTCCATGTTTTACAACTTAATCTGAATAGCTAACTATGTGCATATTCATTTATGTAATCTGAACAAAAACATTCAGTATTGGATGGACCACAAACCAGCCCAAATCAATCTGTTGAAGGCTGCATAGATGTATGGTTTAAAACGCACGTACTACTATCTACCACATTTTTGACCTGAGACCTATATGACCCACCTATATGACCCGCCTATTTGCTCTAAGTGAAACAAAGAACTGCGTGACTCACAGACGAGCTCCTGAGGCCTCCTTCCTTTCCAGGCTTTAGATGGAGATAAAACACACATATACACACTTCAACACATGCACTCAATGGCTCAGGCACATGCACAGGCAAGAAATACACACAAACAGGATGATGCAGGATCATACAGTATATACCGCTCTGGAAAACCCTTGCATGAGTTTTTCTGGTTTTACTATAAAGTATTAGTAGTAATAACAATAAACATAATTATATATATATATAAATAAAATAAATATAAAACAATTTTTTATATATATACGGTAAATATTTATAAATAATATTATGTATAATAATTTATATAAAAATAATCATTCCAAAGTGGTTTTCCCAGTGCTGTATAGATACATTACGTATATGTCTATGTACTAACACATTACGTACACTAGTCTCGCAGAGCCAACCTTTACTTACGTGGAGTCTGGGACACAGCATTGGTTAATCAAGATTCCTCTACTACATGAGAGGTATTTGATTGTTGTGCATGTCAATCAACTATATCCCCTTTAAAGAACCCTCTGAAAATTAAAGGGCCCCTTCAAAAATGAGATGCTGCATCTCTATCTTTAATAAATAATAATTATACACGTTACTCCATGAGGAAGTCGGACGTTCCCAAACATTTACAGAGGAATCTTTTGAGAAACTTAGCAACATGACATGGCTTAAAATAAATGTAACAACTGAAATTAGTAAATCAAGCACTGCACTATCGTCGCACCGGAATTTCAGATACAGAATTATTGAGTGACAATGAATATCGACTTACTCACTTCCGGAAAGTCAGTTGAGTTTACAAGGTTACACTGTATATGTGTGACGTTCATCACAGAGTTGCTTATGTAATGTAGTGCTAATGGATGGAAGAGGTCGAAACTACACACACACACACACACACGCAACACACATACACCTATATGCGAGAAGGTTAGCTTGCGCCACACACACACATCATCTCATCTAAGACGAGATGTGCTCTGACATGCCGCGTGCAGAGATGGTGGCCTGTGGTGAGGGCAAGGCGAGGGATATTTCACATTCTTGATGGATCCAGTGACAACGTAATAGCCCAGCATTAGTTCCGTAGCGGTGTCATTACACAGGCTTACACCCCCGTCCCCCCCGTGTAACAGGGAGTCGGTCGCATGCGACAGCCGGCTCAGCTCTCAGGTACAGGAGATCTGTTTAGTGGTCTTTGTTTTACTGCTGAGAGGACAACACGAGAAGTAGATGAGATCATGGCGGCCTCTTGAAGGGCCCTCGGGAGGCCGGTTCAGACCGGTCTGTCTGGGACTCTTATTCTTTATCTATGCAGTTGTCTGTTTGTCATGTAGGAAGAGAGAGGGATTGCTACTACTAATGACAACTTCTTAAAGGTGCATTATTAAGCGTCTATTAAATTTTACACTGCCATCTAGTTTCATAGATGCACACATGCATGATGGTGAGGATGATGAAGGTTGATAACAAAATATAGATTTTGTCTGATTTAATTATGACGTGTGTGTGTGTGTGTGTGTGTGTGTGTGTGCACTATGGTTATTTTTAGTGAAGCCATTAACCACCTGGAACAACTAGTAGGCCTATGATGTGTTGTTTGTGGCTGAAAACATTTCAGAACTTTTAATAATGTGCATAGGGATGCTGCCTGAAAACATTTTTCAAACCACAGCTCTACTGTGATTGCCCTTCCACTGATTCATAGCACTCAACAAGATGTTGGTGTGTGTGTGTGTGTGCGTGTGTCCATCTACATTATGCATTCACAGTAAGTATTAGAGAGTCCTGAGGCAGAACAGGATGCTGCAGCAACTTGTTAAGGAAATATGTGCTGTACTACTAGTCTGCTTTAAAAACATCTTATCAGTACATATTCTCTCTCTCTCTCTCTGAAAGCGGCACTGTGGACCAAAACAACATAAAACAATGTTGTCTGCTTGTATTTTTTTATACATTTTTAAATCCCTAACTAGGAACACAAACAAAGCGGAGAACACTGCTCACAACAACAATATCCTAGCCTTCGCAATGCGTTTCAATGTGAGAGAGCACCCTATGGCAGCATTGAAGGGGGAGGTGTTTTGGTTTTGATACAAGTTCGTATTTAGCGTGCTTTTATGAGAATATCTAACCCTACCTATGAACGTTTGTGAAGGAGACAAACAAACACACTGTACACATAGGGATCAGTCCTCCTCATTACTGTACAGTAGGTTTGTCTCTTAGGCAAGGCTCTGGCAATATGTCTTTGCACACACACACACACACACACACACACACAGGTCTGATAATCCTTGTGCTTATTAAAGAGGGAATTAATCTATACTTCAACAGCTCATGTTCTCACCCCTCAGGATCCGTGTGTGGGTGTGTGTGTGTGTGTGTGTGTGTGTGTTGCACAGGTCTGAGGTCTGTAATTAGCTGGTGTTTCCAGTTAACTCAGGTTCCATTCTCTCTACACAAACAATACACAAGCTCTGCCATCCTCAGCCAGCTGGAATGACCATCTGGGCGCTGTGTTGTGTACAGTACATCTATTATCCTTGAAGCCAGCCAGAGTGTAGCCTATAAGCAATCTGCCCTGAAGGTACTGTGTATCAGAGTGGCCTCTTTTACAAGGAGACGCTTTTCACCAGGATGTAAAATGAATGGTAGTAACAGCACATGTGCTGCTATGGTTTGGTTTGCTGTGCTCTCATGTAGACAGTAACATTACTAAAGACGTTAACATAAACAAGGCATCATACCTAAATAAGATGTTTTCGCTCAACGAAAACCAGACCAATCCAGTGGCTAGCCATCTAATAGTGCATGAAAACAGACAGTATCATTATATTAACCCTATAATGTGTTCTCGTCTCCATGCCAGTTGTGTACCAGGGCGTGAATATGACCGTTTGCCACCCCAATGTCCACCAAGATGAAATTCAGAACGAAGGAAATGCTGTAGCCATCATCGGCGCTGCAATCATGTATTGCTGTGTGCTCTTTGCATGGTAAGTACATCATTTGGTGGTCTACACTGCAAAAACGAACATCTAACTTAGTGAGATAATCTTGTTTTTAGATTTTAAAATCTACTTGGACTTGTTT
>JAODUE010027173.1:6060-22306 GCA_027564755.1 Amblyopsis hoosieri
CAAGGACGGTATATAAAATAATGTGCTAATATTTATTTTTGCAAATAAATACTGTATACAGTACAGTGGCTCCGAACTTCCTCATTGGGAAGTTGCCCAACAAATGGTCCTTGCCCTTGGATCAGTGTGTCACGGTATAGCAAAACATTTAACATTAGACAAGTCTGGAGGTTTCACCTATTCAATGAGTTATACTTTTGGACAATAGAGCGATAAGAATTTCTTTGAGTCAGTGTTGCTCACAGCTTTATAGGGTGGGTTGACTTGGAGCTGGACTCACCAGCCTCTGACTCATAACATTAATTCACCTGAGAAGAAGTCCGAAATAATACGTTCTCTTGACTACAGAAAGATGTGTGCATGTCTGTTGTACTGTAGTCCCCTGCTGTACATGTGCGCATATGCGTATGATTACTCATAGGGTAAGGTTGTCTAGTAATGAAACACATCAGAACAGATAAAGTAGCCCAACTATGTGAAGAGGAAAGTCAGACCTTTAATCACCTGTATGACTATAGTATCATTATGATAGATTAAAGATCATTTAGGAAATGATAAGGCCCTGATGAAGGCCTACATGGCTGAAACGCGTAGGTGTGTTTTTATTGGTACAATGACTGTTTAGCCAAGTTATATGAAAGGCTATTTATCCTACAGTATAATCTCTTGAGTGCCTCAGTTTGTCACAAATATTTAAGGATCCCTGCACTGAAGAGCACCAGAGGTGCACTTTTCTGATACCCAAGCAGCACTCTACGCTCACTGTTTATTGTATTACATTTTGTCAGTATTGAATAACAATATCCAGTGTTTTGGAAACATTTGTAAAGCACACTTATAAGAGTAGGGTGAGGAGGTCAATGGTCAGTTTGAATGTTCTTGCATATGGTGTGTCTGTATACGTTTCTTGCGAGCAGGTTAGTCTATCTACAGAATAACTTATTTACATATTTTTACCATACTAGCCTTGTTTATACAGGTTAGTATAAACCAGGCTGTACAAATACACGTTCTGGTGTATCCACAATACACAGTTTTAATTCAGATGCATTATTTAGTACAAAAGAGAAAGCATTTTAGTATTTTTTATTTTCTCTTTCACCCAAATCCAAAGCATTCAAACCTAGGATAAGATGGAGTGGAGCTGTATAATAAGTGGGTTCCTGACCTAGGTGGGCGGTGCACCACATCAAGGCTGTGTTGATTTGAGCGCTTCCACGCCCTCACACTAATGAAAAGATGTAAAGATGTATAGGAATAGAGAGAGAAACCGAGCAAAGTCCGTGGGCATCACTCTGCCTCATTTGTGACTAATTCCCAAGCACAACCTTTAACTGTTAACCAACTCTTCATTGCTGATGTACGTGTGCCTTAGCTGACAGTACCCCCGCCCCCATCCCACAACACACATGCTTGCGCGCACACGCCAAGTAATTCCTCTCAATGTGTACCTCCTGAGACCTATTTTCACAGCTTACACAGTAACACGCCAACCCTCCACCATGTTCCATTGATAATCACCTGTCTTCCTTCTCATCTCTCTCTCCCCTCTGCTGGCTTGAAGTTTAAGCGGTTCCACAGGGAGATAATCAACGAGCTAGAGAGAAAGACAGATATGGATGTCAAATATATGACAGTAAGTACTGTTTCCATCTGTGTGTGTGTGTGTGTGTGTGAGTCATTCCATGGTTATGCATTTAACCCCACAATATATACTCGCTTGTCTTCCTCGCATGTCCTTCTTGGTTGAGAGCAGATTTTCTGTGACTTTGGGAATATTGTGGAACAAGAGCATCTCAGACTTTAATAACCAATGCTGATTGACATGAGGCTATTGTCCATACCTGAACATAGGAGTTGTAATTGTCTTCTGCCTACGCAGGGCTGTGCAGTAATTCACTACTATAATAACAGTTGGCCATTATGACTGTTGCCATGGCACTAAGTGTATAATTGGAAAGAATGACGATATATAGTTGAAATGACTGTTTTACATGAAATTGAGTGCGTAGAGGTTAGAATATACAACAATTTTCCTGTGGATGTATGTGAACTGTGTGTATTGAGTGGGTGTCATTGAGTGGACAATGCTGTGTACACTGTAGCACTAAAGTAAACAATGAATGTACCAATGTACCAACTAATTGTAATTAATGTTAATAAATGTAAGATAGAAATAATTGTGAACACAATAATACACACATAAAAAGTAACATACATACATTCTTAAAAATATGAAGATACATAATTACTAAACAGAACCAAGAAAGCCAAAGGTCCCGAGCTAAACTAAGGTGTGTGTGTTTGTGTGTTTCCACAGGCCACGTATAAGAGGTATCAGATGGAACACAAGATGAAGCAGGACACTCTAGAGAAGTCCCAGGCTGACCTGAAGAAGCTCCGCAGGAAAAGCCAGGGCAAGAACGCCAACAAGTATGAAAGCAAGGAGTCAGAGGTACCCCTACATGGCACGCATGCACTCACACATACAGTACATGCATACATGCATACATACATACATAGAACCTAACAGTAGGCTATATTGTACATCCACACAACCTTACAACAATTTCTAAATGGTAAAACCAGAGAAATAGCTTACCTGCAACATGTATGCATAACACACACACACACACACACACACACACACACACACCTTACTTTTGTTGTTTGTTGTTACCTGGATCTATTCGTGTCTACCCTGGCAAAAAAACATTTTCACCAAACCTGTAATAATACAACCAGTACAGAAGAGGCAAACGTTTCACCCAACAATGCTAAGTACTTTCAGAATTGGCCTCCCCCGCATTAATGAGACTGCCAGCTATTACTGACCATCAAATGTGTCTTGGCAGTGTGGACCTCCTTTCTCCATGAACCCAGCATGTGTGAAGCCAAATAGCTACAGTGGCAAACGCTAGCCAGAGTCAGGAGCTGACATGGTTACTGGCTGTGACACATTTCGGGCCTGTTGTTGCTTAACGAGCAGACACGCATACGCATAATTCAAATATGAGGATATACCGGTAGCCCCAGTCATTGCAACACAAAGCATAGAAAATGTGTTCCTAAAATTGTCCTAATTCTGCTCAAGTGTATGTCAAAGGTTCAATGTGTTTATCTTGCATGGTTGCAGGGAAAGTGTAAAGCAATGGCGTCTACGTTTATGAACACACTGTAGACACACCTGACTTCAGCTGTATTAAAATGTGGAGCTCCAAATAGTTTGCCAAGCTACATTGATTTAGACGCTGAGATATTGTAGGCTTGCCTCCAGCAACTCTGCTATATTTTGTGTAATTAAACAAATTACTTTTGAATAATTTACCTGGGATGTACTGTACTTTAAGGTTTATGTAAGCGGAGGCCAGCGGAACAGGGGCTGAGCTTCAAACACACCTGCATTTTACTTTCATACACTGTGTCGGTTACATTTTGCTCCCTTGATATAATTAGAAATATCTTCGGATGGGAAGATGGTAAAGGCATTGGAGTGGTATGAATAGATGCAGTGCATTAGAGCATTAGGCTCACAAGATACATGATGAACGCTACAAAGGACCCTGGCTTTCTCCTATACTTTCCTGCTGTGAC
Organism: Amblyopsis hoosieri; assembly: GCA_027564755.1. Lineage (NCBI taxonomy): Eukaryota > Metazoa > Chordata > Actinopteri > Percopsiformes > Amblyopsidae > Amblyopsis > Amblyopsis hoosieri. Next base: position 9,655 of record JAODUE010027173.1, read on the forward strand.
TCTGTCACCTACTTGCACCAGCGGTGTGCCGCAGTGTTCTTTCAAGATAATTTCTCTGCCATAAGCCCAGCTTGTGTTAGAGAGACAGATATATACGCAGGGTCTCAGGCAGATAGACAGGGAAGGAGGGCTTTGAAGACACTTCAAAGGCAGGAAATATAAGGAGAGAATAAGTTAAAGGAGTGAGACAAAAACTATTGTAAAACAATTGATTGGAAATGCCTTTCTTAATGTGAATGTATATACAGTATTTGCTAATGTATGTACAATTATACACTTCTCATGTCCCTCGTACTTTTTTGTCAGCTGGGAAGGTCCTGGTACATTATTGAATGATGTTGTGGGTCTTATCAATACTGTGGTTTATATCCACTGCCACCACTCTAATCCTCAACCTATGGCTGAGGGGCTAAACATAGCAACGGGCATAGCAACGGACTGTCTAAGGTGCTGATAGATGTAAAGTGATAAAGAGACAGTGTGCACGCGTGTGAGAGTATCTGGCATTTCACACTCCTGCTTTTCACCCACCTGTTTGTAGGAATCAACCCTCCCACTAATGAATGTATAGAAAGACACATTCACCTCATCATTCAGGCCTCTGCATATGAGCTTTTATCTCTTAAGCCTGAGTTTCATTCCTGCGTAGCCATGCCACGCATACTGGTGTTTGTGTGACTGCAGTGTTGAGTTCTACCTGGGGGGTTGTCACAGGGGGCCCCACAACTATGATAGGTTACACCTCAAGGGGGGGGGCTTGTATGTTCAACAAAAGCTTTAGACTCTGATTACTCCTTTTTATCAATTGTGAGCATTGAACGACAGAAAGAGAAGGAGAGTCTTGGCTGATTTGTAGCTGTGCTTTTGTGTTTATACAGGCATGTTACAGTGCAAATGCGTCTGCGTGTGTGCGTGTTGCGGCTGATAAACGACAATGTGTGAACGTGTTGTGACCTTGAACGACCCTGAATAGAAGATTTCATTCTGACATACAAAACAGAATTGGCAGCGCGATCGCCAGTGACGGCAATAAAAATTGAGAAATGTTTGGAGCTGAGATGAGGAAGTACACAAACCGAATCATACAATACGAGCTAAATATTAATTTGATATCAATGTCAAACATATTGTCCCACACACACACTCTTAGTATTTCTTAACATAGTCCTCAAATTCAAATGTGTAAGATACTGACTGTACAGTGACTACATAGTACAAGGAGCGGACAAGTGATTTCTTAACAGGGCGTGGTACCTTTTGCGGTTGACTCTAACAACCAGTATAGGAGTGCCAAGGGTGTTTTCTTTTTTTCCCTTCTTTTTTACGACATGAGAGCGATGATGTTGACATTCAGATACCTGCCTTATGTGTGTGTTGTTAATACTCCACCTTTGATCCAGAATGTTTACATCAGAATAATGATTAAAGGAAATGACTTTAGCTCTGGCTGTATTGTTGGTCTGTTTGACTGTACTGACAGTTGTCAGGGGTGATTGTGTGTCAGCCTCGGTTGATAATGGCAGTTACTGAATTTTTGTCTCAAACATTATTGCACAATTATTTTCATACCTACCATATTGGTAAGTTAACAAACGTCACAGTGACAATGACATACTGTATATGAGACAGACAAGTATACAGAACACAAAATTAAACTTCAACCAATCCTGGGAAGGAAAGCTTTAGTAGTTCCAGTGGAACAGCGTGTGCTGTGAGGAGAAACACCTGACAATGCCACCATAAAGCCCCACCCAACACACTGAGGACCCCAGCTCACCTTTATTGTCCCCAGCTGTCTGTTTACTGTAGATAAGACACATGTACGCCCCCCTCCATTTTCCTCTGTGCACTCCAAAGACAATCCAACGTTGTGCACTGTAGTCCTAATTCACCTGTATGCCTGCCTTCTGCTGGAAGGAGATTAGGACATCCAGACAGCATCCCTGCTGTCCATATAACACACATTGGCTCCTTACTGAATGTAGCGCCAAAGTAAAAGGGATGGGGCCATTGATGTATGTATGGCCAGGAAGATTAGGGAATGCCTTTTGGCGGGTGTAGTGCGACCGCTGGTTTGTTTTCGCTGTCATGTCACGTTAGCATGTGTGTGTACAGTATAGTTGTGCTTATGCTTACATTGAGGTAATAATGTTGCGTTGGCCACCGCGTGTGTTTACCATCCGTTGCTGTTTAGGTGACAGAAACTGTGTGTGTGTGTGTGTGTGTGTGTGTGTGTGTGTGTCCAGTGCTTGGAGACATTGACCGGTCGTCAGATGGACATGCAGAAGTTCATCGCTGACGGCTGTAAAGAGGCTCTGCTGGAGGAGAAGAGACGCTTCTGTTTCCTGGTGGACAAGCACTGCACCTTCTCCTACCAGTTCGCTTCCTTCCATGAGACGGTACCTTGCCCACACACAACACTCCTCATAAACCACCACACAAACCACTTGCACCGCTTCTGAAATACGTTAGCTGAGCTCACTGTTTGAAGGAAGAATGTGGGTGGCTGTAAGGAGGGTGGGTAGAGAGTGGTGTGGGTCTCTGTGGGTGGGGGAGTGGAGAGCAACTCAAGGCCAAGACATACCGCAGGAGGGGCATGAGTTGGAAACCAAAACAACAATGCTTCTTCTGTAAGACAATACACAATATGGCTAAAACCCCTTGAAAGGCAGGGTGAGTCATTCTCCAGAAAGCTTGTTGCTTGCTAACTTCGAGCTCAAAACAAATCAAACTCCCTCAGAAGCTCTGCCTCACACGTTGAAATGTATTGTGACGCCAAGGGCATTGTTGTTGTGAGCGGTGTTCACCACTTTATGTTCCTGTTTACTGTACGGAGTCAGGGCTGTGTAGAAGTACCAGATTGTTTTTGCAACACGCACAGAGAATGGTAAGATGGCGAAATACGAGGTGATGTTGGTTGACTTTGACAAAGTGTATTAGCTTACAATTAGCTTGCAATAGCTGACTATACCTTTGACCTTTTAACATGTTAAGGTTTTACAATGATCTTGCATTTTATATCCCTTCCCTCCCCAAAAGAATCTTGTGGCCCCTTGAAGTGGGGTTCCGCACCCAGCCTTGAGCACCCTAGGAATTAAGGAGTAACCCGTAAATAAGACTATATAAATAAGAGTTTGAGTGTGGACATACAGTGTGTAGTCACATTAAAATGCCAGGGTTGCCTTGCATTCATGAGCACAACATCCCAGGCCCCAGACATGGACATGTTGATGATATGCTGACTGAGCTGCTTGTGCTGCTCTTCCAGGCCAGAGACATGCTGACGGTGAAGCTGCCCAACTGGCAGGACCAGTGCAACGACGCCACCAACATGCCAGAGGGGGTCATGTCCATGATCGAGGGGCTGCGCACGCGAGCCCCCATCACGCCGCTGCCCTCGCCGGCCACCTCGCGACACAGCATGGTATGCTGGGAGGAGAGGCTCAGGGCAGCCGTTAGGAATGCACCATTTGGGTTAATGGTTTTGGTTTGACACGCTGTCAAGTTGTTCATTCGTCTCCTCCTCCTCTGTAATGTCAAAACAAACCTTCCACTTGCTCCTTACTGTCCTGAACGAAGGGTCCCTCCTATTTGAGCCCTTTGGCAAGGTTTTCATTTTACATACATACAAGTTCTTCTCCTTTTTTTCCATTTCATATTTCTCTAAGTATCTTTATATGGTCTACTCAGCCACTAGATGTAGCACTAAGGCACATGTCTCTCACCTGAGAAAGGAAAAAACTATCATTATCCAATTGCTGCTTTTGAGAAAGCAAGCCGATGCTTTACTTGACCACACAACCTCAGCATCTCTATGATAATAGCCACTGTCTGTATGTTTGTCTCTCTGTTTGTCTGTCTGTTTGTCTCTCTGTTTGTCTGTCTGTGTGTGCGCACAGTCTCATATCCGACGGGAGTCTACAGACCCTCCCCCTGCCCCTGTTCTGAAGGCTCAAACCAGCCCTCTGGCCACCATGTTCACGCCGGCCAACAACACCTCAGGTATAGTATGTCATCAATGCTGGCCCCCAACTAGAGGATTTTTTTGCCCGATTTTAGGTCTGATTTGCCCCTCCCGGCAATCGTTGGGTGTTCCCAACTCAAGGCTGGTTGGAACCAATCATCAGCCCATATGATCCTGTAGTGTGAGGGGTTTACAGACCTATCATCTGCTCATATGATCCTGTAGTGTGAGGGGTTTACAGACCGATCATCTGCTCATATGATCCTGTAGTGTGAGGGGTTTACAGACCGAATATTATCCTTGCCAACTGGCTCGGAGGGTTCCAGAATTCAAATAGAATCTACAGAATTCCTATAGTGTGGGGAACAGCGATTGGAACCCCAGCATAATCTCGTAATAGCCGTGAGCTGACTGGGAGTCACAACAACGTCGCCATAGATACTGGCAACCACTTAGATCGTGTAGCTTCCGTAGCTGTAGCCTACCTTCCAGATTGCGCTGCAAAAATAAATAAATAAGCCATGGCTTTTCCATTTTCTCAGCCATGACTTGACTTCCTCCAGAGTTCTGTTGCTCTGTGCAAAATATGTAGCACACTCAAGTGCTACTATGGCAACGGCAATGTGTGTATTGACGGCATTATTGCAATCTGTTAACATTTGATAATCCGCCATGTTAACTCCCTCCTTCCCCCCTCCCGCCTCCCCCCTCCACCAGACTACGGGGGCAGCGAGGAGGGCAGCCTGCCCAGATCCGTGTCCGTGTCCACGGGCCTCAACAACATCGTGAAGCGACCCCGCGTGCGCACCATCTTCCCCCACACGGCCGACAACAGCACGCTGCTCAGCTTCGAGGAGGGCGACATCATCGCCCTGCTCATCCCCGACGAGAGAGACGGTTGGATGTACGGAGAGCTGGAGAAGAACGCAAAGTGAGTCTAGCCGTTGAGGTTAACGTCTGCCGTGTCCCTGGGAGCACGGCGTTCATGTACGCAAACACAGGCCGGGGTGAGCACACGGTCACTTGACTTTTATTCACGCTCGCTGCACGGAACTTTTCTCCGCCAGGCGTGGACATTTCCTTTCTCATGCATTCATACGTGCTATCCACTGAGTAGCACGGTGGCCCAGTGGATAGCACTGTGAAGGTAAGTGTGGAGTTTGCATGTTCTCCCCGTGTCTGCGTGGGTTTCCTCCGGATGCTCCGGTTTCCCCCTCTATCATAAAACATGTCAGGTTCATTCTCCAGGCAGTGTCATGTGACCAGTGACACTTGAGGATGGGTTAAATGCAGAGGATGAATTTCGCAACATGTATGTGTATGTGACAATAAATGCACCTTTGGCAACATACATATTCGTCGAATTGTGGGGCAAGGAGGCAGGGGAATAAACCAAGCAAACCATTTTCAGTTCTTTTTTATAGTGAGTTTCTGCTTCTTCATTGTAGGCTACTGTATTTGCATTGAGCACTCATTCAAGGAGAGCATATGATTTCAAACATTCCTTGGCTATATGTGGATTTCTGAGTAGGTCTGCCCAGAGAACTGACATAAAAGTGTTAGGGAGGTGTCAATCAAGCGGGGTGTGTCCACCCCCACACAGTTCTGAAAAGAGCGCTAATGAGCTACATTATCTCAGAGCTCCTGTGTGGGTGTAGAGGGGCTTTAACACTATATCGTTGATGCTTTGACCCAAATACAGTATCTATGCTACATACAGTCCATACAGCACAGACAGGTTGGGACATAATGTATGCAAGCGCACGCACACGCACGCACACACACGCACACACACGCACACACAGACAGAGGCAATGCCAATGCCATCAAAGTAAAGTATAGCCAGAGGGAGGAAACTAGGATAGGAGACTGCACGGGAGACATGGATAGGTTCAGAATGCCACCTGCTGTCTCCAACAGACACGCCAACTCCCCAACTCCCCAGCTCTCATGTCAGATTTTATAAACAAGAATTTGATCAAAGGCACTGGAAAGTGGACTCTTTTTTTTCTTTCCTTTTCTTCATTTTAATACTCCTCTGGGCTCCGGTCTCTTATCGCTATCAGGGGAAATACCCAGTAGCAATATAAATATGCGTGTTGGGGTGGGAGATGATCGAACATGAAAGGTGAACTATTCCTCGTGTGGCCAGGGCAGGAAGAGCAGATCATGTTAAATATGGAACAAAATCAGCTGTGGGGAGGCTGATCTTAAATACATGAAAGCTCAGTAAGACTGTCATCTTGTTCATTAGGAACCCCCCCCCCCCCCTTCCCACCAACCACCACAACCAACAGAGACTTTCAGAAAGGAAGATGCATACATACACCCGTGTGTCCTGCAGTGATACATGGGGAACTCTCCCTGTTTCTGCCTGCTGTGGCAGTGTATCCTAGCAACTCATCTAGCATCTGAAATGAATAGAAATATAAGATTACACATATAATGTAGAAGAAAACACTATTGACCCCTGAGGGAAAATTGTCACAACAGCATATATATTGTATTGGTGCACACAGACACACACCCACACACTTACACCTACCATACAGATCTGCAATTGCCAAATGTATAAACAGATAAACCAGGCTGACTACTACAATAGCCCTATTTTACCTTAACTGTACAGTATATAGATTTTTTTTTGGCACACTCATACAACCTACACAATAAACCGCTTAACCGGTCTTTTCACAGTAGTCTGTTGGATTGAAGCATACAGTACATTTATGGTCAGGATTAAACAAATATTAACATTTACCCAGAATCTCTGCAGTTGGAATAGCAGCTGACTGAACATTTGCCATTGGTCATATACAGTTATATACACATACAATTCAATATAAATGAAAAACTGAAACTCTAGGCATAATCTTCTAAAGTTGTAAATCCCCTTAAAATACAATTTTAAGGGGATATTACGCTTCTTTTCTACATGTTGATACAGTTCCTTGAGGTCTTAATATCTGTGACATGCTTAAAAGCAAATACCACATACTCTAGATTATTTATAAGAGCTTTCCACAGTCCATTTATACAGGCTTCTCAAACATGCTTAGTTTCAGTAACTTTTGCTTTAATGCAAATGAGCCACTTCTCACCCCGCCCCCCTTCCAAGTGCTGACTTGATACTAGGCTACAGCTTTGCTCCACCATGGCTTGGCAACTGTAGAACTGGTAGACAACACAACAGACGCCCTTTTTACACTGCATTTTCACGGTGTAATACCACAGTATTATATAAGGGAGACATGCTTTTTAGACCTTATTTTGGGGCAAAGTCACCAAACGGGAGGCGGAATGGGGCTGGGGTTATTGTTTGCCCCAACAACGACGAGTGGGACATGTCCCCCTCAATATTGGAAACAGTAGGATTTGTCCCACTCAAAATGTATCCCGCAAGGGAGAAATAAATGTAAAAATATAAAACCTTTATTTTGAAAGTGACTGATTTACTGGTAAAATGTGCCAGTCTCGCTTTAAAAGACACAGGCTATTTTTGTCTATCATCTTAATGTCTGATTGGTAGAACAATGTAAGTTTTGACCAAACTGTCAGTAACGTGACCACCCAACTTTGGATAAGATGCCTATGTAGCCTAATAGTTTCATGTAAAAGGCTTGTGTGATGTCTTCTTCCATTATGCCAGCCTGCATAGGTTGGCTTGAGCCGCTCTTGCCCTGATGCTATATCATAGGCTATTTAGGCAATATTCACATAATGTGCTGATCATTTTTTGTTATAAAATATTTTAAACTCATCAGATATTGTGCCCCCCCCCCCCCCAATGTTGAAGTCACTCCTACGCCCTTGGGCCAGTCACACACAGCACTGGGCTGGTGAGATAAACAACAATGTTACATGGTTGAAAAAAAATAAAAAAGCAGTGGGTGGAGATAAGAAGATGGCAGGGGCGGTATTAATGTAATATAGGGCTTTCTACGTCACAGTGCCAGCTAAATCAAAATGAAAACACATGCTTTATTAACATAGGTAACCCAAAATAAACTGGCTGAATTGTCTTTTTTCAACTTTTGAGAGTTGGTAGGAACTCCAGATATCAAAATGTAGCACTGAAATTCTTTTTTTTTCTTCATAATTTTTCCCTTTTAATATCAGGAATAGTTTTAACAGGAGGACAATTTTCCTTGATAAAAAAGGGTGACTTAAAATATTTTAGCGAAATGTTTTCATACTCGCACATGGAGAAAAATAATTAACTTATACCCTAGAGGAGAACATGTGGCAGTTTTAAAAATGACTAAGGCAAAGCTCATTTGAAACCGCAAAGTCAGAACGGAAGTTGTCTGATCGGTGTTCCGTGCCAATCCATTTCTTGCAGATAAGCTTTGATTGTCTCAGTTTCCAATTTTGTGGATCTGCATTTACACGCCTTTTCTACCAGCTGCATATTTTGTATTGATCCATTCCAAAAGGCTTGCAGCATATACAGTTCTGTACCTCCCTATTGTGGATTCCAGACATAGCAGTTTCTTTCTGTCTATAAACATATTTATCTTTGTGTGTGTTCACTTTGCTTTCTTCTGTCAAGTTCTTAATGTATCAGGAATGGGATTGTGGGCAATGCAGAGTCTTGCACAGTAGGACTTCAAGCAATCTGACAGGCTTTCATATGCCGGCATGAGTAATGGCTGGAAAGAAACGGTAGGAAGTAATTGGATGCATACAGATAATCATCTCTCTCTCTCTCTCTCTCTCTCTCTCTCTCTCTCTCTCTCTCTCTCTCTCTCTCTCTCTCTCTCTCTCTCTCTTCCCTACTTTCTGTCTGCCTGTTTTTCAGGAGGGGCTGGTTCCCATCATCTTATTGCCGTGCATATTCTGAGCCACTTAACAGGTAAGAAGACTCCACATTTTGGCTGCTCACCAACACACACACACACACACACATACACACAGTTGGGGTGTCATGTTCCACGTGGCTGTATTGTTGGCAGTGCCTCCTCTGGTTGCCCCCGTTAGACTGATATCCTTTCTAATCCTATTGGAGGAGTCTCCCCGCCTTTGACCTTTGGTTACTATTGTGTTTAAGTCACATTCTGCCTTCAGTCATCTTGACAAGATCACTTACTGTACCCTATTTAGCCACTTTTATTTTACTTTCTTTTTATAGCGACCCATTTCTCATATGCAATGCAAACACGTTTTTTCTCCATTTGATTTTAGTTTACAGGACCCTATGAGACATTTGTCATGCACTGTAATGCACGTTACCTTAATAGTACCGTAATTTCCCGGCTCTTAACTGTTAATACGTAGATTTTTCAAACTGTCAGCAGCTCTGCGGCTAAAACTCGGGTGCGGTCTATACACGGGGTTACATTTTTATTCTCTCATTGGGCTATTTTTATTATTTTTAAGGTAATCCGGGGATATTAATTATACATCCAAAACTATAATTTTTTTGCTATGGTAGTGGGATGGTAGCTCTCCATCCTGCCCGCCTCTCATGTGAAAGGCAAATCTACTGCAGTCACGGAAGCGATACGTCAGGTTTTGAGGTAACCACGAGAACAGAACAGTAAACCAATGTAGATGAACCAAAATATAGATTTATTAACCGTTTCTAAATAAACCTAACCTACTTTATTTATGCATTAAGACAACATGTGGTGAATATGATATGCATGTAATTTGTGTATTTTCTTACATCGTTTTAAAAATATTGCCAACTTCAGGCTATGTCCAATAAACATGTCAGCCTATTTTGCGCTTTCTCTGTCTGGTATGGTCTGTGTAAGCTATGGTAAAGGCTTGTGAAACGTCATTTACATTTTTCTTTAATTTTAAGACAATCCTGTCAGTTGGTTCGGCTGTGCTGCTTGCTATCTTACATGCCTACAAGCCAAGACGCATATAACTATAGCCAAGAAGGCAAATGTGACAAAAAGCTATACATACTTATACATATAGAAAAAAGATGAGTACTTCTGATTATTCCAGGTATCCACACTTATGTCCAGCCATCTTGCCGGCTTTGGATCGGTGAGAGTATAGGCTACAGTCTGTGCGGCAACATGTACAACGTTAAATAAAATGCAATTAAAGCTGTCCACAACGTTAACGCGTTGCATGGTCCAGGCCCTCGCGGTCGAAGATTAGTCCACAACACGTCTTGTGCCCTCCCGGATCCACATACATTCGGGATCCGCGTTTCAAAGTCTGTATGAAACTACGAAGCAGGAATGAGGTTGTGTGTCACTGGATCTGGAATATGCTTGTGATCTGATAATGCATGCAATTTTCCATATTGCCGGTGTCATGACAGAAAGTGATTGCCCGATAGAAAGTGTATAATGCTGCCAGCAGCCCGGTCAATTTGAGAGACGCACAGAGAAACGGATCAGAGATAATATAACTTATTTCTACACGCCAAACACATGATTCGCTTTAATCTTAATGGTGATCTGTTTTTTTTTTTATTACCTACTGACTAATGGATATGCCTACTGCCTAGCGACCACTAGCAACCCGAACTGAACTTGGAAATAAATGAAGAACAGAAAAGGAAAACGATTTGCCCTTTTTTTAGTGAAATCCAGGTAAATCCCTCTGGCAGTACTATAGACTTTGAGTAAGAAGCTGCACAAAATACACATAACTTGAGCATGTTCACGTATCTCCTGCAAGCACAGACCTACCATCTTTTAAGCACAGACCTACCATCTTTTACGTAGCCTAGCTACCACATTATATTGAAGTGGTTGGTGTCAGACCTTTTTTTTTCTTTTCTTTTTTTTTTTACATAAAAATGTCTCCAGCCCGATGACGTAACATTACGTAAACTGTGGTTAATCCACGGGTGCGGTTAATAGACAAGTTTATTTATAAAAAAATTAAATTGGTTATTAGTCGGGAAATTACGTTACCAGCATGTTAAGCATTCTGTAGTCTCGCAGAGCCAGCCTTTACATACGTAAAGCCTGGTACAGCGCTGGATCACTGCATCAGGACTTGACAGGAGAGGTATTTTGACTGACATGCAGGACACCCAACTATAACTCCATGACCAAGCCGGACATTAAACTAATTAGGAAGGACTCTGGCTGTTTACAGGTTTTGTAAATCTCTGAATTCAAATAAATAAAGCAGTGCGCTAGCATTGCACCGGAATTTACGGGTTCATACTCATACTGTCATACTCAAATTGACAGTATTACTTCCCGAAAGTTCGAGAGTCCTATGTCAAACTTAATAGGGGTATATGTATCAGACGTTCAGCACAGAGTTGTTTATATGTTTATTATTTGTAGTGCTAATGGACGGAAGAGGCTGAGAATAAGCATTTTGACACTAGCTGAGCTGTGCTAGCCTATCACAATCTACTTTTCAAGAATTCTTTGATTGTTTACTTCCTGGGACTCTATGATGAAATCATACAGGTCACATGAAACTGACCAAATATTTGAGTTTCTGAACAGACAGGTACCAACCCAGGGCATATGTTTCATGTATTAGCTGATTCATGTACAGTATAACCTAAATACAAGTCAAATTGGTTTCAGAAGCTTTTCATGCCAGCATGAACACACCAGGAAATGGATGCTGCTGTGCTTTGCTGCTGCCGTGGTGAATATGTGGATATTGAGAGATTTCAGAGAGTTCTCTAGGCTTCTTCTCAGAGACTACAATAATCCCTACTGGATTGGTTCATTAGCCTCTAATATGCTCTGCCTCTGTCTGAGAGGCTGCCAGCAGTCATTCAGGCAGGAAGCTTATACACTTCTGGCACACACACACAAAATCTGATTTCCACTCATAATTTAACTTTATTACTCTCCTGAAGGGTGGGGTTAGTTTTTTTTATATACCAACAATATTATATAACAACGCCTTAAGAATTGATGTGTGGTCCAGGTGCTTGTGGCGGACACACACTATACTAAAAATTAATGGGATTTGTATTGCATAATTAAATCTCTTAAAGGCGCATGAATGTTTTCTGGAATATTTTACTGTATATGTTCCTTACCCTGATATAAGACACCTTCAAGAGTAGCGTCCTTAATGCAGACATTTTCTGCCAATGTTGTCAGACATACAGTACATGTAACTAATATAGGAAGCAGTTTAAAACAGAAGTCCCTGCTCTTATTATTGTTAACATTACAGTGCTCTATTTACATTATATTGTGATTGTTTCCTACCAGCGGATGAATACACTGGCTCGACCAGATCTACTTTGCATTCAGAAATGAATGTAATGTAAACAGAACCCTCTAATGTTCAAAAGAACATGACCACACACTTCATTTTCCTCTATTGTGTAATGTCCTGTTTCGCCCTGCTTCATATAGTTAATTCTATGTTTTGGGTGAATAGGTAGTGTTTTCCTAATCAGCGTCATAAACAGTGGGACAACATATGTTGTCTATTAAATAATTGTCAGTATATGGAGACAAGGTAAAGCACCATGCATGATCGAAACAAAAACATCCATAGGACACTTCAAGTGACTAGCAGCGATGTAGCGATGAGAGATAATGCAACGTCAATGAGATTCAGTGACTTGAATCAACAAAATAACAGTTGGCGGGTACCGAGTTACACTAGTGCTGTACCAAACAATTATTCTTTTGGTCGATTAATCTATCGATTATTTTTTCGATTAATCAATTATTTTTTCGATTAATCGGATAACTACATTATTGATAATATAGAAATCCAGTC
>JAODUE010027183.1:0-22302 GCA_027564755.1 Amblyopsis hoosieri
TTTTTTTTATTTTGTATATATAAATTTTTTATCTTTTCTTATTAATGTCCATTATAGTACCCTCTCGAGGATGAGGTTCAGAATCGCCTGCTGCCGTTTGCTGCCTCCCAGTGCTGTGAGTTGGTCCTCAAACCCCAACTAACCTCTAGAGGGAGCCATTTCTCCATTCCTACAGCTCACAAGCTATCTGTTAAACTCATGTTCCACTCTCCATCCCAACAAAGTTTGAACATCATAAATCAATGGAACGAAATCCACGAAGCCTCCAGTTATACATGCATTCATTCAATGTTTAATATACACATGTTATGTAATGTGTTTGCATGTTTTAATCTGCAACGTTTGTGATGCTTTGTTGTGTCTACATCAAACCATCTCTCTCACTCTGCCACAAATGACAATATAAGCACGTTCTCTATTTATGTAACATTTCCTACTTTTTCTAATACCACCTCTCACTTAAAATGTCTACACTTTCGCCAGGCAACTATTTCGGATGGGCTGACCCAATGAGTATGTAGAATTGCACTTTGATAAACTTATGTATTTCCCCAAAGCTTCCTTGTGGCCAATCCTCAATGCTACATGCATGTCCCTATATCTGCTGTTCCATAATAACAACTAACATAGATGTTTGTCTCATTTTACCAGCTCATTTGCTTTCCCTTGTGAACCATTTGCTTTTTAAAATCAACTTTTACTTTCTTTATATTTTTGTTCATTACTTTTGTATAGATTATCAAATTAAATTGTGCATTTGTGGTAATAAGAGGATTCAGATCCCCTTTCCTTTTTAATTCCCTGCCTGTGACAACCACTGCCATTGTTTGCCAATGCTTACAATTGTACGGTGACACATACAAATATTTTTCTAAAGCCACATTAAGTCCCTTTTAAAAATTTAAACAAAACTAAATAGACTCCCTGCTTTCCTGTCTGGAGTGGACAAATGACATTCAAGAGTGTACTGTACAGCAGTATTCAATTTAACGGGTCTGATTAATAGGCTAGGAGCTGCAGCAGCACTGCAATACCAATAGGGGACAGTAATTGTCAAGCACTTCTGAAATGTCCACTCACACAACATGTTATATACTGTATATACAGTCTATTACGGGAACATGTCAGTTTGATCCTGGTCTTCACACTTTATTGCCATGAAAATGTACAGTTCCATATTGAGATGGATTTTAGTTCTAATGTACTGTAGTTTTAGTAATTACATTTGTTTTAAACCTCAGTTTTCTGGAATTGTGTTTGAACAATAATGTATTAGTCATAGCATTTGTTTGGGTAGTTAATTAATGAAACTATCAATTAAATATAAGGTAATCTGATCTTGATCTGGTTTTTATATTTATACTACAGTATAGTGCAGAGTATATGCTAAATGCTATGTCTCGCAAAAAAATGCATTACTCTAAATTATTCTATATACTATTTAGTTTATGCTTTCAGATCAGATTTAGTAGGGTAAGCAAAATGTTTCACATGAGCTTGTATTTTGTAATACAATGGTTTTCAAGCTTACTTAGACACAATCTCCATTAGTTCTGTTGGTTGCATGAAAAATATCTACTAAACTACTATTAAAAATTATGAAAATGGCATTAAAACATCTGATTATGAGCTACACTCTTCTTTCTTTCGTTCTTTGAAATATAATCAGTAAAAATGCATGACCTTGACGCTCCCTGCTTTTCACCATGGCTTTCCCTGACCGTCCCATTATTTAATTTTCCTCCAGATACAGTATGCAGATAAATAAAACTAAAGTACATGAAGAAAGAAATACAATCAGCTATCAGGTTGTTTGCATATATTTGCTGTTGGCTGACAACCTCAATTATCAGATTTATGATCTCAATTGTTTTTAAGCCATCGATTTCAGAAGCCAATGGAAAAAATGATAGTTTATATACACTATGAGGGAAAAAAAGCTGTCCTGAGAAATGTAAATTTTTGAGAGGTTTTCATCTAGCATCCGTGTCAGTAAGGGCATTGTTGAGGATAAAGCACTTTCTGTTGCCCTTAACAGGGGATGTAGTATTGTTATTTAATATGAATCAAGAAAATGCAACAATGTCTTACTGCTAATGTAACACGTCATGTTGCTTTGCTTGCAGCTCTGGATGACCAGGATAGTGACTACCGCAGCGAGACAAGCAACAGTCTTCCCCCCCGCTATCACAGCACAGCCCAGCCTAACTCCTCCATGCACCAGTACCCCATGGGGCCCAGGGTGCCGCACCACTTAGACTCCTGCGCAGACTCGGTCCACAGCTTTGACATGGACTACAGAGAGCAGAGAGGCAGCAGGTATGCACAAGTCCCCACACAAGACAGTGACATTGCACCTGATAATTTGCAGCATGCCTGCATCAAAATGTGCTTGGTGCTACATACCACAACATGCCTACAGTAGTTTATGAATGGATCTGGTTCATGAGTATGACTGCCGATTGGCCATAATGGGCTTTAGTGGAAAAGAGATGTCTCAGCAGAAGCACTGAAATAGCTGCCAAAGTGCCAACAACAAACAAATCTATTAAAAAATATAGTTACTTTCTATTTAGTCAGAAAAATGCTGATACTGATCAACAGTAATATAGTGTTACTCTAATGTAAAATAATCATAAAAAAAACCTTTGTTGCAGAGTATACAGTACAAATAGTCATCCAATCATTCAAGTTATTGCTATTGGAATGCTACTAGTGTTACGTATCAATAAATTCATACTATTTGCATGAAGCTGTCTTCTGTTGTGATATTATGCCTGTGTGCACTGCTTAAATTCTCTTATTTTCTTGTTTGCTTGTTTTTGTCTTGTGTTCCTGCTTTCTTTCCCATCCTTTTCCTGCAACCTTAATTAACTTTATGCTTGACCAAAACTAGATCTATAAACCACAAAGGCAGGGTCAGGATCATGCCTGTAGATTCTGGCATGGGGGTTGAGGACTGGGAGAGTAAATACAAAGTACACAAGCCTCAACTCGGTGACTCCTTAGATGACGAGGATGCCAATGGCATTGTCCTACGAATGGACAGAGCTTGTGCGGCAAAATTTGACAGCCGGTGCGCTCAAAGCTCCGGTCCCAGCAGCGTCCTACCAGCTTGCTACCCAGAGGAGTACGACACCATTGACCGCCGTCGTAAGAAAAAGATAAGAGACCGCGTGGGCACGGTCACCGCCGAGGGAAAAAAGCAACTCGGAGATCAGCTTTTCGCCCCTGACCTCGCACTCCTCCGTCAAAAAAGAGGGGAGCTGGTTATGCGTCAGGTAGCAGAGCTTCAGGAGGAGGAAGAGCGGATGATGCCATGTTTGAGGCCCTACAAGAATGGGCTTCTCTACAAAACTAGGATGTTTGCTAAGAATGAGCCGGAACACACCTTGGAAAACTATGTGGCTATGTGTAGAATGAGAGCAGGGCTTCAGCACGATTTAGACACCTGTGACGAACTGCACTTCTCTTTTGGTTCAAAGGACACGGAAGACTTTGGCTTTTCTGCAGAGGACTTTCATACTGATCGTGACAGGGGTCACAGCAAAGAAGGCGTTCTTTATCTTATATTGAGAATCCTCTGGGTTATCAAGATTATAAATGTGCAAAAGATCAATTTAGAGAATGGGCTTCAGAGTCAACGCTCTCCCCTGTAGAGGAGCCAAGTGATGAATTTGTAGACCCCATGAATGAGCTTCAGTGTCTTGTTGAAACTGTTTCTGAGTATCTCATTGAAAAGGAGGAGGAAATAAGCAGATATGGTTCCCTTCCTAAATCGAGCAAGTCCAGGCTGTCATCTCTGGGAAGCAACAGAAGTGATTGTTTAGAAGAAGACAATAACAGTTCATCAATGGTTACAAGAGAGGACACTCAAACACATAATACTTCTGATGAGAATATTTCAGGGGTTAAAAATGTGATGAGCTCCTTGTTTACATCACTTACAGACAAAGTTAGTACCAGTACAAAAAAGCCAAGCTTCTCTACAACAACAATGCATGGACAATCTCGACAGTCTGGAATATCAAAAATGTTCTCCTTTATTCCTAAATCTACAAGCCAAGCTCCCATTGCTATGGTATCTCCAGTAGAAACATCAGAAAAATCACTCAATTCAATGTTTTCTCTGCCATTATGCAATACCAAGATGCAGAGTCATAAACAATAAACACACACTGGTTCAAGGATTCAACCCCCAACCAGTGTGTGCGACAAAGTTCCAGATTTTGCAATTGAACCTCAGACAACTGGAAACACAGCTTTGGGCAAAATCAAATATTTAAAACTATTCTCTGAGAAAAACACTATAAAGTCAGCTGTTCAAAATCAGACTCTAATACACAATGGCTCACAGGACAATGGGCATTGTAATGACAAATGCATACATCACAGTGAACAGTCAAGTGTGGTCCTAGAGGGGCTAGAAGATAAAAACCCTGGAGGTGATAGAAAAATGGAAACACCAAGAAGTTCCGCATCACAGAACAATTTATTTGGTAACCATGAAAAGTCAGATCATGATAGGCTAGGTGCTGCAATAGTCACCCAAGACAATGCTGTCATACCAGGAACAGGCAGGCCTATTGGGCAAACGGAACCAGCTACCTCTGGCTTCTTTAAGCCGTTCAAAAAGTCATTAAGCTCATTGATAGCCCCTGTTCTACAGGAACCTCAACCTATTGCTGTGTATCCTGTGTTTCGGTCAACAGAAAATATATCAACTCAACAACCTTCCAATGCAGGGGGAGGCATGCTGTCTGAATTGCTAAACCTTGCATCCAGTGAAGATGTTTCCCCCTCCAAAAACGCACAAAACCCTGTTCAACCTCACAATGCTGCATCTTCAGCATCGGGCATTTCCAACCCATGGTCGTCTACCGGTTCTGCTGAACAGCCCTTGGAGAACACAGAGAAAGGATGGTTTTCCAATATATTTAAGGCCACTACAGATCATTCAACTTCAAATTCTACTCTCATTAGTACTCAGCAGCAGATCCAGAGGAGAGAAGAGCTTCATTTTGGCTCTCAACGTGACATATCAGCCCATTTGCCACACCAGCCTCCTCTTAACAATCAACCACCCAGAAGCAATAATGCCCAACAGTTTCATAGTCACCCAGCCCCCTCAACAACATGCCCCAGATCCTCAGACAGGAAATCTCTCCGGGCTATTGATATTTTCATCAGCAGAAAATACACTGCAACATGATCAGCCTCCTAAATCCCAGCCACAACAGACACCCCAGAGCAATCGGCCAGGTCAGCCACAGAACTCCTATTCATCTCAACAAAGCATGCAGCAGGGGGGTTTGTTTTCTGGCTTGTTGACATTTATATCCTCTGAAAATGTTTCAAGCAACCAAACAAGTCAACCTAAAATGCCACAAAGCAGTATTCAACATAGTCAGCAATGTTTTAACAAACAGAATATTGAAGAAACAAACAGAGGTTCCACCTTCAGGACACAATCACCAAGTCAACAAGATGGCCAGCAACAAACTAACAAACTAACATTTGCTTCAGCAGATGACATTAACAAACAATCCTCACTAGCACTACAGCAGCAAATCACCCAAAGTAGAACCAGCCACAATCAACCAGTGGCAGTAAAACATCCAATTCCAAACCAAGATCAGCAACAACATACCTCAACACAAAGGGCAACTGGTATTATTTCTGGACTATTCAAATTGACCACAGAAAAAATGCAAAATCAGACCGATATAATCCAGGAAAGGCAGCAACAGATCAAACAAACACCCAATAGCCAAATTGCTCAGGCACAGCCGGATAACTCAAATGAGCCTGGAGTACTTTCGGGTCTCTTTAGTAAGTTAACAAAATCCTCTAAGAATGTTGACAGCAATTCCCAACCTACAACAGAACAGTCATTGCCTAACACACATGTAGTCAGGCATGGACATATTCCAATCCAATCATCCACCAGTGCACCACATCAATTGCAACATGAACAAACCGTGGACCGTGAAAAGAAGAAAGGGTTTTTATCTGGACTGTTGAACAGAAATGCAGATTCTACACATAAACAAGAGGAAACTAAAGCTGACAATACAAAACAAACAGGACTGTCACTTAATTCTACAGCTGTGTTGTCTAACAATGTATATATTAGCCCAATTACCACATCAGCAGGTTCTTCATCCAGTTTCAGTCAGGGAAGTAGGCATTGATCAGCTGCAAATTCTTTTACTCTAGGACAGCGCAGACATGCTTTAAGTCAAGCACCTGTTTCAATTGATGCAGAGAGTTTAGACTTGAGGACTGCAGCTAACTTTGATAGGTCTCAACATCAAGCAAATTACTCTTCAATAAACACTGGAAATGTATCGCAGCTATACTATCCTGGTTCCCTTCAGTCAGTTCACCCAATTGCTTATAGCACTGAAAACATTCTTTCCATTTTACATGGCAATTCAAATTCCGCTGGAGTAACAACACAACCAGACAATCAGAGACACAATCTATGCCAAAAGCAGTCTTTTGGAATAAGTCCCACATATGATGAAAACCAATGGATACAGCAATCGGTTTTATGGCAGCCGTTTCCGAATGAGTCACAGCATTATCAAAACCAGGGAGCGGACCAAGTATACGGACAGCAGTGCCAGAGTGCATCATTACAGGAGTCTTCTATCTACTGGAACGCCAATATCATTCAACATTATAACCCCTTACAACCATGGCGATATGTTTGTCACCAAAAGCAGATCAAACCAAATCGATTTGACAGACGGAGAGGTTTAGTCAATGATCCATATGGCAAAAAGATGTTATGGAACAGCTATGATAACCTAGAAAATGTACATTATTCAGACAGAGAACAACTTCCCTTGAACTTGACCACAAAACAGAGATGGCACTCATTTAATGATGGTAGTTGTTACAGCCTTAATGGGGTTTCCTACCATGAAGGTTGTTATGAGGAGAATGCCCCAAGACTATCTTTTTCAGATAACTGGCAATATGACATAGAAATACCTCATAATCCTTACACTGATGGCATGACCCATGAGAGACATTATAATGTAAACAGACTGGTGGAATCAAATATCCCTCCACACACCGATAATGCTATGGAGAATTCCATGTATTTAGAAGAATCTGAATGGTACCAGCAATGGCTTACGCTGTTGGAGCAAGGTATGTGGTGGCCAGCAGACGATGGGGATTGTGGCTACTTTGTTTACACTGACCATGAATACATTTACGCTTTGCTCACAGATGCAGCAGGTGAATATGTATATGCTTGCACCCCTGAAGGAGAAGCTTGGAACAATATGCAACAAATAGATAGCTTCCCCAGTGCATGGTTGCACAATGAGATGGTTATAGTGTGTGGCTTTAAAGTACCACTATACAATGGGGATGAACTTCTCTGGCTACCTGGCCAAGATGAGTGCGATTCTCAACTTCTTAATGGACCCCTTGACTTAACCGCTGCCTATAGAAAAGGAAATCAGATCATGAATTTGAATTTGGAGCATTTCTCCCAATTGTTTGAAAACTCACTTTTGTCACAGGGAGAACAAGATCTAGATTTCACATCCTACAGATTAAACAAAGTCCGGATGGATTCCAGAGAGCCCAGATATGTAGACCAAGACCCATACATGGAGGTTATTGACCTGTCATGTCATAATAAAGACCACATTGGCCCTTATTGGAGCAATCAAGAAATGAAGACTCTTCTTGCCCAAAAGATTTCTGTGTCCCTTAATTCTTCCCCAACATCAAATTCAAATCTTCCATTACTTTACAATTGTTATCAGCCTAGCCAACGTCGATGTTCATCTACCGCGGTTACAGTAAAGCATGTAGATGATACATCAGAGGAGGAATGGAGAAAGCGAGTGGCTCCTGGAGAGGAGCATCCTAGAAGGCAAGTTAAAAAGTTATCCTCTCTCATATCATTTGTGGGCAAGACATCACAGGCAGACTCAACCAAAGTTAGCATAGATCAAGATCAGTTAAAGTCTGCAACTAAAGCTCCTGACCAAGAGACAATAGGACATTTCTCTTCAGGCCTCAAGAGTCTTACATCAAAGATCTTTAAAGAAGCTCCTATTTCTAGTGTAGCTCAACAACAAAATGAAGAACAAGCAAATAAGCAAAATATAACAGGGTCTAGAAGTTTGTCTACACCTCAAACAACCGGTCAAGTGAGTAAGCCGACAATATATTCACAGACTTCAGCACGGAAACCCAGACTTGCTCGTCAGTCCACATTGTCACAACAGGCATTCCCACCAACAGAGAAAACAATCCCAGGATCTTCTCTAAATCAATGTGAACCTACTGCACCTCAACAAACACAGCCTGCAGCTGATAAACCAGTAGAAAAAACAAATGAACCACATTCAGGTTTCTTGAATTTTTTAAAGTCTGTAGTAGGAATGGATGAACCTAAGACGGAACCTCCGCCATCTCATACACAGTTGAATCAGCGTAAAATGGGCAACACTGCTTCATTTCCAAACAGTGCCGATTCTAACAAAGAGGCCACAGTTGTGTCAAATCTCTTTGGATCAATAGGCACACTATTTAGTACAGAAACCTCTGCAACTCCACTGCAATCATTGACCAAATCTCAGACATCAGTATCTAGACCAAAGTGTATGCAAAGACAACAAACAATAAACCAAAGTGGTGTTTTCCAAACAGCAGAAAGCCAACAACAAACCAAGAGTGTCTCTCAAGTGTTTACTCCAACTACTACTACTACTACCATGACACCAGGGTGGTCACAGACCCCGCCTCCAACAGGGCAGACACAACAAGAGCCTGCAGCTAAACCATCTGTTGGGCTGTTTGGATTTTCTATAGGTGAAATGTCAGGAACATCTACACCTACCCAAGTTGCCCTCTTATCTCAAGCACCTACAACTAATTCGGTTTCACAAGGTCCACAAAAAGAATCACTTGGTAAAACTGTAGTATTATTGTTTAGTGGCCCAAGTTGTTCACCAGCTAGAACTGGGCCTTTAACTGCACCAATACTGAGTGAAACTTCACTACCTCCTCAACAGGAATCGTTTGGTAAAGGTTTATTATCAATGTTTGGCAGGCAAAATATTTCCCAGCCTGCTCCACAGTCAGAGCTTACAGCTGAGGCACATCCTACTGTTCCACCAAAAGATCCTTCAGTCTCAGGATTTCTTTCTAGATTTGGTGGACCCAGCTCACGACAGGTTCAAACCCAAACAGGATATTTTCTTGGGGGAAATATTTCAGGTTCATCAAGGTCAACTGAAGATCCAACAAAGGGATTTCTATCAATGTTCAGTGGCCTCAGTTCATCACAACCTCCACCACAATCCCTAGTAAAACCTCAAACACTATCTCAGCAAAGATTCGCTCAATCACAACATGAACTTCAGAGTGTTCCCCAGCTCCAGTCTAAACCACAAGCACAAGCTCAACCACAAGGGCAGTCAGCCAGCTCAGTTTTTGGGGGAATTCATGGTGGCCTGTCTACCTCCAATGAAGGTGCTGTAAAAGGTGTGTTCTCCATATTTGGTGGCCCCATTACTACCCAGCCACCAGCCACAGTAGCAGGCACTGAAAAGGCTGGGGCTGGTGCACCCGGTGATCCTGTTAAGAGTTTAGTCTCTTTATTTAGTAGTTCTGAATCACCATCACAGCATACAAGTACATCCGCTGACTCACCATCAGGTACTGCAAGGCTACATATAGATAGACCTACTACCACATGTGAGCCACATGTTACTCTTTTACCACACGTAACTGATTCCACCGTGACTTTAGAAGGATCTGAACTTGCTACCTTAATGAAGAGCACCAATTATGAATGTCCCACTGTGCAAATCGAATCAACAGAAAATCAGAAATACATCCCTCGTAAAGAGCCAGAATCTTCATGTCAGCTGCCTACATATACTAGTTCACAGGCTACAGCCTCACAGATGGGGCATATTTTAGATAGAGGTGGAAAAGGGTTACTTTCCATGCTTTCTGGAACCTCCACTGAGCCTAGTGCAGACCAGACAGGGGTTACACATGCAGGTCCTGCACCCATATCATCACCAGCCCCCACAGAACCAGTCAAAGGTTTGTCTTTGTTTGGAGGGTCCTCTCCTAATACCACAGCTCCTCAGACTGGAGGTTTAATCTCAGCTGGTATGTTTGGAAAATCTACTCCACAGCCAGCAGCTTCTCGGGCTGGAGGGACATTGCTAGGAGGCTTATTCGGAGGATCCTCTTCCCATACGGCTGGCTCTGCTGGGTCTATTTTGGGTGGGATATTTGGTGGATCTGCAGCGCCCCAGACCGCAGGTACTATGTTGGGTGGAATGTTTGGTGTCTCTACTGCTCAGAATGCAGCATCTCAAAGTAGTGGCTCAGTACTAGGGAGTATGCTTGAGTCTACTTCTCAGGAACCCACTTTACAGTCCAGTGGATCTCTCTTGGGCAATATATTGGATGGAGCCACTGCCACTAAAGACACACCTGGTAAGGGCCTGCTTTCAATGTTTGGAGGTGCATCACCTACCACGACGGCTCCATGGCAACTCAGTGTTGATAGCCAAATGACAGCACCAGGTTCTCCTGCTACTTCTGTAGTTGAAAACCAGGCCACAGAACTCAATCTGCCCGGCAGTGCAGGTCAAAATCATGAGTCAAGATCTCTGAAAATAGAGGATAAGACAGTTGTAGTTGAAAGTCAGGAAATTGATAAGTTACCTAATGTAGGCAATTATATGCAACTGAAAGAAGCTGAAATTCCTGTACCATTACAGCAATCTGCCAAATCTAACCAACAATCTATAATGGAATCATTAGTCTGTGATCAGTCTGGTCCGAATCAAATCCCAGCAAAAACTGAAGATGTAACACCTACAACTCATTCAACAATTGGTGTATCATAGAAGCATCCTGACCCAGAAAAATCTGTGTTAGATTCATCAGCAGATGCCGTCTCAGGCTTTGTGTGCTCACTATTCAAACCAGGAACTGGTCCTGCTCAAGGTACTCAGAAAGGGGCTCCTCAGACAGCAGGATCAATGCTGGGAAAAGTATTTGGCGGAGCTACCCAAACGTCATCTCGAGGTACGGTCCCTCCTTCTGGAGGGTCGATATTGGGTGGTATATTTGGAGTAGGGTCTGCTACAGGGCCTCAGACTGGAGGATCATTACTTGGTGGGATGTTTGGTTCTGCTGCCTCAACTGCAACAGGTCAGACTAATGGCTCTATGCTTGGCAGAATGTTTAGTGGGGCCAATACTCGGCCTGCGACATACCAAACTGGATCCTCTTTATTTGCTGGCATGGGACAAACGCCTAAGCAACCTCAGTCAAAACCACCATATACCGAGACAACACCTAATCTAGAAATTAAGATTGATAGTGGACAAATATCTGACAATACTGAAAATAAAAGTTATCTTACAGATCTACCTGCTAAGCAGCAAGTTCAGTTAGCTAAACAGCCAACAGAAGATATATTAGCTGCAGTTACTTCTGTAACAGCTATTCCCAGTATTACATCAACAGTAACTACAGGCAAAGACAGCACTGAAAGCAAATATACAAATTTTGAGGGAGAGATCATACACAAGAAGCCCATGGTCATTAAAGAAGAAGCTGAAGCCAAATCTACAGAAATATATACTGATAATGTCGTTGATCAGTTGCCCAAAACTGCTGAGCCACCTCAGACCAATTCACTCTTTGGCTTCATGACTGCTTCAAGTGATACTTCTATTGGATCCTTTCTTTCATCCACACCAACATTACCCTCTAGTGCTTCATCAGGACTTCAAACAGACGGACTTGGTGGTCTGTTTTCAGGATTCAAAACATTATCTGCAAGTATTTTAGAAGGAAAGTCTACTTCAGAAAAGCTGGCTACTACTTCATTCATTAACACAAAGATGGGCTTTCCTTGGCAGACTGAACCCACAAAACCACAAGTTACCCCAGTTGTGTCATCTGCCTGTGACAACCTCACAAGTGGTCAAACTGTAGAAAAGATTGCAAGATCTCATGATCAGAAAATGGAATCGTTAGGTTCCTTGGATGATGTGGTAAACCCTAATATTTGCATCTCCACTCCTGAAGTAGATCCTTCAGCATTCCTTTCCCAAAAGGAAAATAACAGTTTTGTAGAACCAAACCCGTCTGCAGGTCTTACCTTTGGAATGCAGCTGGATAACCTGTCCAAAATGGATCTATTGAGTGCAAAAAGGCTAGTAAAAGCATAATAAATGGCCACCTAAAGTACCATTTATAATGCATTGACATGTTTGGGTCTTCCCTGTCTAGATCTGCAATCCCTCGTGTTAGAATATATTTTATTATCCATTTATGTTTTGCCTATTATGTTTAAAATCCATCTAAATCAGAATTCCAACAGAATTTACATAATTATGAAATTACGTTAACTGTTAAAACTTAAAAAAGGTTGTGTAAACATTTAATTGGAGAAAATTGGCATTGACTGCTTAACTGGGCAAATAATGCATTACCAAATAATCATAAAGTTCAACTAAAGGAAAATGGAACTTTTAGAGGCATAAACATACATAATTACATTATGTAGATCTGATTTTGGATTTCTGTCTAATGAACTCTTCCATGTCTGTTTATTCATTGTGTTGCAATCCCTAAAAGTACAACTTAATTGTGTACATTTACAAAAATATTCAAACTTCAACATAGAGAATTACTTACTGGAAATTTCTAGTCATGAATGTTAACACAAAATGATCAATTATGAAACAACATGTGAATAATTGATTACTGTTTATATTTAGATAATATTACATAATATTTAATCATGAAACTTCCTTATGTAGTCCAGCATCTTTTTGTACACAATTATTTTCATCTGTTCCTGTTCATAATGCAAATATTAATGGTTTGCAAATAGTATAGTATCTGCATGTAATATGTAATTACCAATTATCAAGTTGCTTTTATTTTTTAAAGTATAAAATAAAAATGCTAATGTATATTGTAGACGTAATTTATAAAGCAAAACGTGATCGTTTTATTTTGTGTGTTAACCCTATTAACGAACCAAGTGGGCTTAAGAAATATTTGCAAATACTGTAATACTTTATTAATCTATGATCCTAATAATTCCAATCCAACCACCTAAAGTATACTAACACCATGTTATTTCCCCATCATGCCTCTCAACCAATCTAGCCCAGTGGAAAGTAGTCGCTTTGGCTCATCAGGGAACTTGAGCCAGACCAGTTCCCAGCTTAGTGAGGCTGGCCAAGAGAGTGCTGGCGGATCAGAACTAGAAGAGTCCTTCCACTCTTACCACAACACTGGATGTCATCCTTCTACCACTGGCCAGCCCGCTACCAATGCACGTCGTCCCACCAATGGGCACTCTGCGGCAGTGGAAGTGGAAGAAATCCGTAGGTCCTCCATGGAAGTAGGCCGGGCCATAAATGGCTCAATGAAGAATGATATTCCAGTAGAAAGCTCAGCTAAACTTCTAAGGTTTGTCTTTTTTTGTTTGTTTTGTTCCAAAGAAAAGAGTACCGTTTGTTTGTGCAGGGTGTAAACATTTTAGAATGCAAGAAAATCTTTGCATCCAATTCATCCTAGGTTCCCTGATGCGGGACCTCTGCCATTCTCACCATGCAGAGTACGTTGGTTGAAAGCCATCAATAAAGTTCGAGTTCAGCTCCGAGAGGTAGGCCATGTTTCATCACACACAGGCATGTCTGCAAGTGTTACAAATTGGTTGAGTTTCACCTCTGATTATTTTCCCCAATCTGTTATGTGTTTCTGAAATATATTCACTTTATGTTTGTATGTCATGACATGTCAAGTCTTCCCCATAATTGTGAAGCCTACTGGACTGAGAGACCATTTAAAGGCTCAGGAAACCTTTGCAGGTGTTTTGAGTTTATTACCTGATTAGAGTCTACAATATTGCACTATTTCACAATATTCACATTTTCGGGGAGATACTGAATTTAGTTTCATGAGCCGTAAACCATAATCATCACGATTAAAACAAATACAGGCTTGAAGTATTTCACTTTGTGTGTAATGAATCCACAATATACTGTATATTAGGGGGTAATGGTAACAGATTTAGTCTGGTGCTGTATTCCATTTAGACAGCAGCAGAGACTCGTCATAATAAAACGATCCCATTCTCTTGAGTACTACCTACAGTCTATTTGTACTCTTAATTAAGCATTTTTTATGGCCTTGTTTAGCCGCTATAGCAGGCTCCATTAATATGATTGGTTTGCAAGGGCTGGTTGAGATGACCATGTAAATGCGGGCTGTTTGAAATCAAGGGGAGAGCTGGGGAGCAAGGTGAATTGTGTCTTAAGTGTTATTTATCATGGGATATAAGGAGGCACTTAAGACACAAGGCTGAACGTTGAAAGAATGTAATGAATTAGCATTGGTAGTTAATCTGTCATAGCAATGTCACATAGAGCAGCATAATAAATGACCGCTGGATCATACTGTGAAAAGAAAAAAAAAACATTTTAGTGTATTGGCTCACATTCAAAGATGAACAATGACACTGGATATGTATCATATTTAGTGTTTTTCATAGGATTTTGTCATTGGCCAGGGTCATAGTAAATTCAGAACAGAATCGAAGTAGTATATTCTTATCTAAGCATTTAAACAGTACATACTGTATTTGTTTAAAATTAACAATATACAGCAGTACTGTAGTAGCTGTGCATTGAGGGTACCGTTTGAGCTGATAATTCCAACAACTGCTAAAAAAAATGTTTTTACCCAGCATTGAGAGAAAACAGAGGTGAACAAAGAGGGAAATGTATAGATATATATAGAGAGAAAGGGTGAGAGGCAGAGAGAGCAAGAGAGAGAGAGAGAGAGGCTGTATAGTGGCAGTCCCATAGTTTCAGATTAGCTTTGTGCTGAAATATATTGCCAGAGCACAGGGGAACAAGAGGGGGAGAAGTAGGAGGGCGTAAGAAAGGCGTACTTCACAGGAGCTGGATGCTGGGCTAACACTGACATGCCCTATCACTGGTAGAAGCGGGAGATATTAATAAGTACATTTTTGGCAGTCGAGCTCAACAGAAGTCACATACATTATAGCGAGGTCAATATTGTCAAATTGGCATGATTCACTCAAGGCAAGATACACCCGGGGATTATAATATTAGTTGTTAATTTTATCGCATTCTTTGTGGATATACTGTAACGGACGTGTCAAGATGATATCGAAAAACTGTCATACATTTCTTTGTATAAGGTAAGCTTCAGTATTTAATTATTTCGATTTTTTTTCTATGGAAAGTATCTGGTATTTGGTATGTTAAGATTTTGAGAATGTTGAACCACTTCATTAAATAAAAAACTATAGTATAGATAGTTACTGTACAGTTGACTAGCATACAATGGTTATTGCACTTAACCAATTTAAAAATAAAATGTTAAACATTCTGATAACATAAAGTACAAAAAATATTTGAACTACATCTCATTCAATGATGCAGCTTTAGTTAGGTAATGACTTCAATTAAATGTATTCAAATTAAATCTCTATAGAGTGCTATAGAGTGAGTGTGATTAGTTTAAAATGTAAAAAATGTCCAGGCCACAGAACGTTTATTAAGGAGAGAGAATATATTGTTGCAGGCTATTGGTATGACTGTCACAATAGCTGAGTCTGACCTCAACCAGACTCCTTAGTCTCTTTTCATTTTCTGGCTAGTAAACTGATAGGTCATTGGCTCTTAAAGTCCACATAGATCATTGGCTGTCTACTAAATGGGTCATTAGTCCTTGGGAGTATAACAGAAGTTAAATGAAAGACGCTGTCTAAAACATCTTAAAATATTACAAGAGTATTTGTTTCAACCAGGAACTCGTGCACAATTTGTTGTAGAATTCATTAAATACTTTATGCATGTATATGTAGAATTATTAATCGCAAATGTACATGTTACATGTTAAATGTAATTACATGTACATGTAAATATAATGTATTTCTTGAGGTTATAGGTAACACAAGCTAAATACATCCCTATTGGCATTGTGGATCTTCCAGGCACACCTCCAATGTGACATGAGGCCTTAGTCTAAAGTATTTATTTCATAGGAATTTATATTTTTTTAACTGGACATGGTGCATGTAGTCACTTATTTAGTCAAACATTGTTTAATATCACAGCATTAATTATTTATTGCTGTATAATTATTATTGTATACTTATTAACACATGGATGTAAATACAGTTTATTACACGTTATCACATTTTAGTCTTATTCAAAATATATATACTCAAAATATATACTCTTGAAATTACCTTAGATATATATTAAAGCATAACACATTCACTTTGAAATATTCTCATCATTATTCTAGGACTATTTTGAACAGAAATTCCTCAATGGATCCAGTGTCCATTGTCACTACAGTTAATGTTAATTAAGTAGAATATTGCAAAGTATTTTCTTTATAACTACCTAATGAAAATCTACAATGTATTATTTAAAGTAATGTAATAGAACATGAGCCAAACCTGGTTAGGTAATTCATTTGTCAGTTGGTCATGCCATAGTTTAGGTACTGTAGATAGTAAGGCTGAGCAGGTTAAGTTTGGCCAAGGCTCATGTGTGATGTGTCGCACCCTGGCCATGATTGGATTGGATTGTTAACTGTGGATTCGGAAAGCGAAGTAATGCCATTAGATTTGATTTACATAATGTGGATGTTATCCAAGAATACCTTTTTAGTGGCAACAA
This sequence comes from Amblyopsis hoosieri, assembly GCA_027564755.1. Lineage (NCBI taxonomy): Eukaryota > Metazoa > Chordata > Actinopteri > Percopsiformes > Amblyopsidae > Amblyopsis > Amblyopsis hoosieri. Next base: position 16,755 of record JAODUE010027183.1, read on the forward strand.
CACAAGTAATGCCAGAGCTGTGCAGCTGGTGAGGGTGCTGTAGAGTGACATGGTCCTGGAGGAGATCATTGAGCTGTCATTAATTACCACGCTGTCTTTCCATTGCTTTGTAATTATAGAGTTCTAGCCAGCTGCATGACTTCCTGTGTGCATATCTTTGCTTCGTGAGTGAGAGGTGGTCAGCATAAGAAGCACTCTTTATCCCTCTGATGGGCTGTTCTTACTGTACTTCCAAATATTAATGAGATTTTAGCATAATTCATATGTCTACTTAAATATTGTGTAAAATTTGTGCACCGTAAAGCTGTAAGATGTAAGATTTACTACTTTTGGGGCTGGACTAAGCACACTTTAAATGTTGAAAAGTAGAATTTTATTTAATTGTGAAATTGATTAAAATGTTTAAATTGCTTAAGATAGTAAGATTGGACCTCTTGGTACAATCTTACACTTCTTACTCACAGTGAAACCCATTTTATTAGACAGGTATTTAGCATTATGATGTCCTATGGGAACAGACGCTACTAAACATTTAAATTGATCTGTTAATCTATCCCCTGGCGATTTAGTACAGTCTTTTGACATGGCTGCTGTGAGAATAGCAACCACTAAATTATTGGGTCATGGACGGACAGTTTATAGGCATACAATGGACAATGTTTTTTTATATATATTTCTTATATCTAAGCTATCTAAGGGTTAAGCTTAGATAGCTGTCTGGTTCTACGCAGGTGCCAAAGGATGTTTTTGTTTCCATGCAAACACTTTTGTAATGCGGAAGTTGATCTGAAGTTGTTTTAAAAAAATAATAGACGTATCACATTTAATTCTGTTTGGTGGAAATACACAACACGTTGCTATTATACCCGTGTGAACAAAAAAAGGTTATTAACCTGTTTTGTTTTAATCTGATAAATTATGTTTCATACAGGAAAGGGGCTATAGGTAGCCAGAATTAGCATGGATTTATATGTCTCTGTGAAAAGGATTACATAAAAATAAAAAATAAACATCCAAGGTGAAAGTGAGGCTGTTGAACTTTGTTGTTTAAAAGTAGTTATTGTATAGGTATGGTACTACCATACTATAACAAAGGGCACATAAATATAATTCCACAAACATATTACAATCATCTTTGTTACATTGTGTTTAATAGTTAGGCATCTAATCTTCTCTTGTCAGTCTCAGAGGACTCTGAGCTCTTCAGCCCCGTGCAAGTCATGATGTTGTCTATCCTAAGACTGCTCTGACCCCTGAGGTCTTGGTCAGTCCGTGTGAGGGACCAGTTCATCCAGAGTGTCTATTCTCAGGGATGTTCTCCAGAGGGAACCACAGTGGACAGGATGGACACTTCAACACAAAGCTACCTCCTCACCAATTGTCTAGGAGGCGAGATCAGGGCAGCAAGAGTTTCCAAAGCCCTGTGGTGGGGCAAAACCTGCAAAATACCATGCAGAAGCTCATACAGCCGTATGGGGATAACACTGTCCACCAGCTGTCGTCTACTGAAGTGAAACAGGGTGCGGAGAAGAGAAGCCCATCCAGTGAGAAGTTAACAAAGCTCCATAAGCTTCCTAATGTCTACAACCACACAGGAGGCCTGAGCACACCTGTAGTAGTGGGTCTTGAGCTTAGTAGACCAGGACATGCCCAGGTGTCATGCACTGTCCATGCTAACCACCCCACGATTGACCTACCAGACCTCACTCCATCTGGTGAGAACAGCAGTTCTGATTGCCAGGATGGCATTGGTGTTGTGGAGGACACCATACCAAGGACTATAAAAGGGCTTGAAGATACAGAGGAAGAAGATGATGAATCAGAGGAGAGTTCTACTAACGTGGTAGAGCATATCCTGAAAGAGCTCAGAGGTATCAACAAGATTCAAGAGGAGATTTCGGATCTGAGGGAGTATCTCACTTCTGTGCGTGGTTCGGTGGATGAGGTATCTTGTTGTGTTGATGCCGTGCTCAACGAGATAGGGGAGCTGTATACCGGTGCTGCCGCTCCCCCCAATTCACCCAAGCCTCAAACACCCAGAGTCCGTCGAAGAAGCCTGGGAAGACAAAATGCCATCACATCACTTAATAGAAGAGCCACAAGTCCACTGCTTGATCACCAGGAGTGGGGTAAAGACTCTGAAATCATACCAGTTTACAAATCACCAAAACAGTGGAGGGAAGGTGTGGTTACTCCCCAGTTAAAGCTGCCAGAACAGGGAAACTCGAGCCAGAGTCCGCTAAGGAACGCCTCAGGTCCAAGGACAGCCAGTGTGGGCTACTTGGAGCGCCAGTATCTCCATTATTGTAACAGCACAAGCTCCCTATCCTCTTGCAACAGTTCCATGTATACCGAGCGAGGTAGCATGTGTCATTCTGGAGATACAGGGTTTGACAGGTGGGCCTCCGTCAACATGCAGCACAGTGGAAGCGGAGAGGGTGGCTGGAGCGAGGAGGACATCTGCTCATCTGCCAACAGCCGGGAGGATGTGGGGAATTGTCCAGCCGCATGGGAACAATGCACCACAGAGGACACCCAAAGCAGCACACCGGGACACTCTTCGCACAGCAGCTCAGAGCATCTCTCCCTGTTGTTCGGACGCCACTACAACTCCCCTTCCAGCACTTCTAGTGTGGTGGACTGGAGGCCTCCTAGTTTGCAGATTGAAAAGGCAAGCTTGGAGTGTGACTGCACTGCCATGTGCCTGTACTCTCGTAGCTCCGGTTACCACACTATGGATGCGTATGCTGATGAATTTGGCAGTGAGTCCTCCCGTAGCCTCAGTTGCTCCACTGTTCTGTTGACTGACTGTGATGATGGCTACCTGGAACTACAGTCACCCTACGAGTGTTGTTTGCCAACAGCCCATACCCTGGCTATAGGCTCTGCCGAGAGCTTGGTCCATGAGGATACTGAAAAGAATGTCCGAGCAGATTATATGGAGGAGGACGAGTCCCACCAGCCTTCTTATATTGTGCCCGAGTATGCATCGGAGCCCCACACCCACAACGTAGGTTTTGATGTGAAGGCTTTTGGTATGGCTGTGTTCACTTTTAAGTCAGCTTTGAAAGGGGCTCTGAAGAAGTTGGAGGGATCCAACATTGAATATCTGGACAGCAGTTTTGAGACAGATTCCTCTCCAGTGAGATGCGCTAGTGAACCTCAAGAAGGAAAGAGCACTCCCCAACTCGACGAGGGAGAAGTCTATATTCTAGAGGCTCGCAGCCCAGCTGAGGAGCACAGTGAATCTACAATATATGTGGATTGTGACCAAACACATGATGGCCTGTCATGTTCCCTTAATGCTTCAACCCATAACGAAGTGAGTCTTTCAGCCTGCACACCCACAGAGTATCATTCCACTGACATTTCACAGGGCACAGAAGAAGGTCCAACAGTTGAAGAAATATCAAACCCTGAACTAACACCAGACCACATCACTGTTGGACATGATCATAGCCCAGTGAGTCCTGTGTTAGATTTGTCAGGGTTAAGTCCAATAAGGGAAGACCGCATTCTTGATGAGGCAGACATAAAAATGCCTGTAGATGCAGGTCACAAAGAGCGCATAGCAAATTTTCAACGAATTCTAAAGGAAAAGAGGCAAACTCAACAAAGACTGTCCAGATCATCTCATGGATCCCGTGGTTCACATGGATCTCAAGGATCCCAGTCACAGGAAGAGTATATCCCAGGTATTTTTCTGTTTAATCATTGCTGCTAGCTGGCAAGATCAGCAAGTGTCCATTCATTTGAAGGTTTATTAGGCTTCCATTTAACCTTCATGGAAACCAATATATGAACTACTTATAGTACATTTGCTATACACATCAATATGTCATAAATCAGGGTTGTGTTATGTTAGATTTGTTAGATTTTCTAAGAACTTCTAAATGTAATAATGTGGAACCAGAAAAAGCTACACATGTATCTAGAAAGCCATCTGTTGTGTACAAAAGGCTCAAGTTTACAAAAAAGTGTATTACGTGATAATAATTATGCTGATTATTTTGTTTCTTTGTTTTTCCTTTACAGACAACAGCAAAGAGGATGACCAGGTTATTCATAAAATATTATCTCAAGTTAATTCTCTTTTTTCATATCTCACTTGTTCATTTTACTATTCTTTGCCATTTCCTTTGCTGGTCGTACATTTTATTTTGGTGGTATAAAGCATGACCTAGTGTGATTTATCTGTCACATTGTGTTTGTTTTCTAGTTTTAAATTTGAAATGCGCCCATAAAGAGTGAAAACAAAAACATAAAACTCATAAATACATTGTTCAAAAGATTGCAGACTACTGTATACTATATGTTGCAAAAAATATATTTGCTTTGCACTGTATTTACATGGGTTTCACATTTAAAAATGCACGTGTATCTGAACGTGATCTTAACTGAACATAATATCTGAACATTCATGGTGACATACTGTATCTGTCTTCAATTATTTTCAATACAGTCTGAGATCCATTTTCACTGTCCTCATGCAACTCATGCTTCTGTAGCTATCCACCAAGAGACAAATATTTTGGGAAAAGTATGCCTATGATAGTAAGCCCTTAAAGCATAATCATTCCCAATTTGCCTCTGCTGAAATGGATTCTCAGAAAAAAAAAAACATAGGAAGCTTGCGTACATCTGTAGTTATTTGAAGATTGTCTGTGTTTTTTGTTGTTTCTTTTTTACATTTCCTGGAACAAAAGTTCCCTAATGTATAAAACATGCTAGTTTGACATTGTTTTAAGTCATAATACCATCTGACAATTAACATACCAACTTGTATTTAAAGCAGGTACTATACAATCCATGAGGTGACACTCAACCAATTTGCATGTTCTATCTATTATCTCCCTGTTCCCAATAACAATTGTGCTACTGTCTTAAATGTTACAGGTACGTGATGAAGAACCCAACAGACAGGCCTGGGTCAAACCAGGGTAAGTCTAGCAGGTGTCAGCGTATAACTAGCAAACAACAAACAAACAAAAAAGTTATGTTTAGTCATGTGATTAAAACCTGCTGGTCCATAGTGGTGGGTCGGGTCTGTATGGAATTGACAGCATGCCAGACCTGCGTAAGAAGAAGCCCATCCCCTTGGTTAGTGATGTGGTGAGTACTGACCTCTCATTCCTCTTCTGTACCAGTTTATGTTTACATCTGTCTATCAGAGCATACCTTTCGAGGTAAATATGAGTTGAAATCGTTTTTGAGACAAATATTGAAATCAGACTGCTAATTTCTCTCTTCCTCCTCCCCTTAACCTGAAACTATTGTCCCATGCACAACTCTCTTGAATGCATTCACTCTACCTGGTCAGGCTATGGTAAGTTAATAGAACCAAACTGCCCCTCCCTTTTCCTCTTAAATAAAATAAATAAAATGCAGTATCAAGTGGGACAAATTAAACAATTGATGGATGCATCAGCAATATAAAATAATGGACTCATTATGTTGTGGATATTGGACTACAGGTTTTCAACTGACGCCATTTAACTAGTTTGCATGCATCCTGTGACATAGGTTGATTTTGTTCTGCTTGATATAT
>JAODUE010027202.1:0-22298 GCA_027564755.1 Amblyopsis hoosieri
CCCCCCCCTCCCACACAGAGAACAGAAGGGTCCCTTTTTTACCACCTCATCATCTCATGTGATTGGGAATTAAGACTCGCTGCTCGTCCAGGCTAAAGTTCGCAGCGCCGGCCGTCTCGCCTAGCGGCGGCTGGCTATTGCCTGCGATTCACACTTTAGCACCTGCTCCGAGCTGTGTGGGTGTTAGCTTAGCACGCCGCTAATTTTAATGCATCGCACGGGGCCACATTGCAAATACAAGGGAGGCTGGGTTTGTGTGTGTGTGTGTGTGTGTGTGTGTGTGTGTGTTTTGTCTGTGTGTCTTTTTGAGTGCGAGACAGTATGTCTCTCTCTCTCTCTCTCTCTCTCTCTCTCTCTCTCTCTCTCTCTCTCTCTCTCTCTCTCTCAGAATCGGGGTCCCCGGAATGGCTTGATGTTCAAAGGCAAGAAGATCTAAGCTAGTTCGAGCACTGTCACTGCTACTGGCGACAATGTCCGTTCCTTTAAAGCATCCAGCTCAATTGTTGGTATTTTCCAGCTAAATGATGTTGTAGGCATCGCGTCCCTCAGTGATCGGCGTCCCAATTGTGAATGGCGTGACGCACTGCTGTTCTCTGTGAATTTTGTCATTCACTGAGCGTGGTGTCCCAAAGAGTGCGGGAGCTTCAAACAAGGCTCGCCTGTTCAAAAGATCTCAACTGTCACTTTTTTTTTTTAGTGGTCGGAGCGATGCGGGCACAGACGTGGCTTGAAGGTAGGCCTATTCTCTATGGAAAAGCATGCGGAAAGGTCACAAGGTTCAGATGGTGACATTTTAACGTTTCATATTTCCATCTGCCTCCTTTTTAATTTTTTCTAATTTCCTTCCCACCTAAATGAACTTTGGCACTCCAGTTTGAGCAGGAAAAGTGTGATACAGTATGTGCATTTGTTATTCAGAATTGTATTCCCAGCAGTTGTTGTTTCACATACTACAGTACAAATTACACTTCTGGAGGTTGTTTTTCCTCATTTGCTGAAAATTTTGAGAATGGGAGGATACACTGTGAAATGTGTAGCTACTTGATTTATGGCGTGTCGCTTCATTCCAGGGCTACCAAATAGAAAAGTGCTCTAATGCAGCAGCACATTAAATTAAATATCTGCAGAACAGATTCTAATTTGATCACCAAGCTGTTTCAATTTCATTAGCCGAGTCCCTAATGGACTTTCACAGCGTATTATTCCATCCAGCACAAATCCTATTCATTGGATCTTTCTCACCCCCTGTTGTGCAGGGAGCAGCTCTGGCCGGTCCAGTGCGCTGTGCAGGGTCACAGACCTGATCTTTCCTTAATGGACAGCGTGGTGATTTTCACTGGGAGAACCAGCTATAACTCTGATTTATGGCCTGCTTCTCCTAACCAGATGTTGCGCGCACACACACACACACACACACAAAATAACACATAAGTCTAATTGTGCGGTGTAGTATACAATAATCCTATATATGCACCAGGCGGTATGGATGTTAGTGCGTTTGTGCGCAGACCATTGAGGCACAGTGGCCCCTGATTACAGTAGGTGGTGGCTAGCGTCAGATGAAAACCTGTGCCGTCTCGGGTCAGGTCTATGACGGACGAAATATTTACAGCTGAGCTTTTACTACATTTACACGGCTTCTCAGGGCTGTAATTATACGCACATTATAATTACGTCTGCCATGTGGAGTCGAGCGAGAGGATCAACACATGGCACAATACGTTTTGAGATCATATTGACTGTACAACTCTAAACTGAGCCGTGTTTGAATTATACTGTGTGTGAAGTTCTGCATTCATGCATGAATAGATGATGTGTGGGTTCTGTTTCAAGATTGACCTACAGGAATAACTGAGGTGATCTCAGTGCTATAGTGATGACAACCATGGCAACCAGGCACACTGACTACCAGGGGTTGCATTATTAATGCGGTTCAGCGATTATTTTCGGTGCAGATGGTTTGGCCAGAGCCATGTACAGTAAAGAGGGAGTTGCGTCAACTCCGCTCACTCCAATGGTCCGTTTTTTTACACCAATGGCGAATCGTGGAGCCTCAAAACAGTTCCCGAAAGTTATCAAATACTCAAAGTACCCTATAAATCGATGCATTTACTGACTAGCAATTACCAAAAAAGTTACTTATATATCTGTGTATGTCGATTTAAATTGCCCACCAAGCACTTCCTGGAACTGTTTTGCGTCTCCATAAACTTCCATTGGCCCGACTCTCACTGTCTATGGCGCTGGGTATAAGCCAAACACACCAGCAGCATCACAGAGTCTGCGAGTCACGGCACATTACGCAGTTGTTGCTTAAAGGTGGCGTCAGTGACTGTAAGCTAAGACAATGCCTGGTCACGTTTTGCCACATGCAGCAAGGCCTGCTAGCTGCCTGTTTTGTGTGCACGCTTCTTTAGACAGCCATGGCTTTCTGAACGGGAACACAGACAAAGTGGTGCAGACCGCAACACACAACAGTATGCCAGCCCGGACCAATGCATGTTCAATTTGGGGTGCAGGGCTTCTTAGTAAAAAAAAAATAGAAAAACACTCGCTGACAACCTTCAAATGCCTTGCAGACTATCTAATATAATGTAACAAATAAAAATATATAAATAGCCCTACAATCAACAACCTGGACTTGTGCCTAACCCCCCCCCCCCCAACCCCTCACACACACACTCACACAAACTCTATCGACCCATTTTGAGAGGCACTGTAGATTGCAGCTTGCAGATTGCGCTTCTCGTCAGACAGTAAGACACATACACACACTAATATGCGGTGGTGATGATTACGATCAGTGCGGTGTCAGTGCTCTCAGATCCAAGAGGCAGAAAGCGATCATATGGACCCATGGAGAGAACCCTGTGGTATACGCAGAGATAAATGTTTTCATCAGACCATCCACCATTACTGTCAGGGCAAGTTACAGCCACAGGAGCGGACAAACAGGAAACAGAGAAAGTGTGGGGGGCGGGTGTAAATAATTGATAAGACCTGACTCTGCGCGATTCATATTGCGCTGCAGAGGATCAAAGAGAGAGGCTGCGAGTTTGACATTGAGCCCTGACGCAGGAGTCAGAACTGTTACCCTCCCCGTAGTCTCAGCCTCTTCCGTTCATTAGCACTACGTCACATAAGCGACTCTGTGCTGGACGTCTGATGCATATACTCTCGTAAGCTCCACACTTTCTCTCTGACTTTCCGGAAGAAATACTGTCGATATCCATTGGCTGTTAGCATTGTCACTCACAAGTATGTCTCCGTAATTTCCGATAGCGCAGTGCTTTATTTACTTATTTAAAATGTTCAATTTATTTTAATCAGTAACCGTAGCCTACAAATTTTACAAATGTACAATACCTGTAAAACAGCCAGACTCTGTTGCTTAGTTTTCCTCATTGCAAGTTTAACAGCCGACTTGGTCATTGAGTTACTTTGTTGGTCGTTGTGCATGTCAATCAAAATACCTCGTATGGCAAGTAGGCGGGTACTGACGCAGTTAGCCAGTGCTGTGTCCCAGACTTTCCTTAAGGAAAGGCTGGCTCTGCAAGACTGCCCTCCGTGCAATGCCAGTGTTTGTGTTTCGATTTAAAAATATGCAGCTACTTGCTTTTCTTCTCTTCGACTGGCTGGGGGGGGCTAACAATGGCTGGCACTCCCGGACATTAGCCAACTATCTAATGGACTCGCCAGTATTACCCAGGCAATTACCTACCGCTGGTGCTAAGTAAAGACACGCGGCAGCCATTTTGTTCCCGTCCATTCGATGAAGCAGGTGTGAAAAATAGCTCGGCCGAGGTTTATGGGTTCTTTTAGGCTTGATACATTTTTCAAAAGCAGGGGGCCTTTGTGCCTTGTATCCTCCCACACGGGCTTCCAGCCAGTGATGAATGTTTAAATGAACGTTTGAACAAATTAATGATTAATAGATTTCCACAGTTTTCAGAGGAATGTTTATTTGAGTAGCGCATTAAGGTACATGAAAACTGTGCCTGCCTCTTATATAGCAGCGTAGAGCCAAAACCCGGGTATTTTTTTAAAAAACCCTTACTTATCTTCCCAAAGTGAGTGCCTTGCTGTTGTTAGTGGCTAAATTGTAGTGTTAATGCATCAGTGCTGAGTATATCCATTAAGGCTTTGACACGGTCTTGGTCTTCACACTATATAACCGAAAGCCGCCTTCTTCAGAATTTTCCAAAGGTTGAGGTTTAGTCAATTAATGAATGTATTTAATGGAGCGCTAAAAAGTCAAAAGCCCTCTCAATTTGACTAACCTGGTCGTCCCTATTAGTTTTAAATGAAGATGGAGGTAATGGGACAAGCATATTGAGGTTCGTTGAATTTGTATGGCACCCTAGAATAAATGCCTACTTGAGTGGTATAATAAGCCTTGGCTTTTAACACATTAAATCATTTTATGTATTCAAGTACAATGTGACTTATGACATTTCAGAAAGTCCATTGTTGTATTCTCTCTAGAGTTTCAAACTAATATATTCGGGACTATAACAAATCAACGTGCCGACACATATTTGTCCCCTTAGGTTGGGGCCCGCTAAATAAATAGTGGCCCTATATGTGGAGTGTAGAGATATGCCTCATGCCATAGAACATCACAGCATCAGCCTCCAACACCCGACCCGTTTGCAAAGGATTTCTGCCTCCGGACTGTGACATGCACGAGAGCCGACAGCTACAAATCAGAACACCGTCCCCGAGTTATCTGTGTCAATTACTGGCGATGAATGGCGGGAGAAGCGGTGGAGGCCAGGTGCATGAATCCTCTCACGTTGTCCCACCGTCTCTGGTATATTGATTCTGCCCCTTCTGCTTCCATGATCCAGTTTTGATGGCTCCCGACCACAAGAGCTAACTTGAGCGCTGATGTCAGATGAAAGGGGGGTGTATATGTAACCCAAACCCCTGCCCAGGGACATGTTCACATTTTTGATATCAGATCCATCCTCCCCTTTCCCCCCCACCCTGCAAACTGAGCCTCAATATAGATGCACTGAAGTCATCCCACTACAACCGCTTTGCCTGTAGCAGATGTCAATCAAAGTTGTGTCACAATGCAATACCTGAAACCCAACCCCCACCCGCACTTTTTTTTTTTTATTATATCTTTTGATCTCCAGGTGTGTAACAACAAACTTTTGTCGCACGTGCTCTTTCCAAAGCCACCTTGTTGTGTCAACTGAAATCCCACCCCACGCTGACCTCTGTGCAGTCCAAATGCACCAATTCGCCACTTTTTCGCTTTTTAACTGGCTGGCCAGTTATAAAGCTAGCGTTTTCCAAGATGCACCTATCTGCCTAAGCCCATAGCTAGGTAGAATGTCCATTCAGCGAACCGGAGATGATGTCTATTGTAAGCAGCACATCGTGAGAATAGCAGCTGCTAAATATGTGATGGCTGCATGCAGAATTGGCTGCTCCTGCTTCCACTGATTCTCTCTGTCACCCCTCTCTCTCTCTCTTCCCATCTCTCTCTTTTTTTTCTCATAATCTCTCCCTCTCCCCCAATATATATATATATATCCATCTCTTTCGCTCTCTGTCCATTTCTCTCTCCCCCATCTTTCTTTCTCTCTCTCTCTCTCTCTCTCTCTCCCTCTCTCTCTCTCTGACTCTATCTCTATCTCTCTTCCCGGGGCTCTCCATGTGTTGGATGCATTGACTGGCTTTACAATTGGATTGCGGCGGGCCTGATCACCGGTTGCCAGTGTGTGGCCCACCTCACGTGGCACCGCTGGGGGTCCTGGGGCAATAGCTAACACCCAGGGAAAGGAGGGGGTGTACAACGAAATAACTGCAATTACCAGCCATTACACACACACACACACACACACACACACAGACACACAGAGGGGCTAGCATGTTGTCTAACCTAGCAGGTGTGTGCTTATGGTAGAGATCAGATGATGTGCTCGGGGGTGGCATGTTAGGACTTAAAAGTGCGTAAACATTGCCATAACAGTAACCACGCTGATAAATGTTGTTTGCCTTTTAGTACAAGCGAGATGAACACTATGCCTTTCTTTTGGATTCTAGCTGTGTTTATTTAAACAAAATACATCTTTCACGCAAGGTTATACACTTGTGTGCGTCTGTGTGTGTGAGTGCGCGCTTGTGAGTGCGTGCACATGCGCGCCCATGTCAATGAAAAAAAAAAAGTGATTTGCCCCGCATCATTTGTTTACCCCGGGAATAGTGGCCATCATCTTTTCTCACAAAGAGAACAATAGCTGTTCCTCCCCCCCTTACCCACTCCTTTGCTCAGGAGACAATGGAGTGCCTTCCCGCCTTGCGAGCGACAGGCCAATAAAAAACGTAATTGGATCTGTCAATCAAACGATGCTGCAGCGCAGGAGTGGGTGGGCAGGTGGGGGGGAGGGGGTGTGGTAAAGGGTAGCTGGACACACAGGGCGAGAGAGAGAGAGAGAAAGAGAGAGATGGGAGAGAGAGAGAGAGAGAGATGTGGCATTGAAAGGTGCGAACACACAAACACAGCCTCTTTCTACACACACTGCCAGAGGGCACACAGCAACGGTCACAAAAGTGTGTATCTGTTGTTTGCGGTTGTTTACTTGCGTGGGGGGGAGGGGTTAGGGGCTAGTGGTCTGTCTTTGCTTGTTGTAGACATTAGTCGACCGGCGATGTGGCTTTGATGCTTCTCCGCGGGGCTGGCAAGTGTCTCTGAAGGTCACGCTGATGCTGGCCAGGATGTACTTTGTTGTCAGAACTGCTGTAGTTATAGTGTTTTTTTTTTTTTTTGTTAGATGTTTTTATTTTCTCCGTCGGGACACGGCCTTATTGGCTAGTCAGACGCTCGCGTGCTAACACAACGTACTACAGCACCTCATTACATCATTAGCATTGTGTGCGAAGCTTGTAACAATGCGTGCCAGTGCGCAATCGCTCGCTCGCTCGAGATGCGAACATCCACGCACATATTATGTGTTGTCCTAAGTGCTGCTTCCATTTTAATGACAACTACTTAAATTAAGAGAGCTTGTACTGCCTCTCCAGCTGAGACGTTAAGTGGCTGTTGAGGTGGTCGGCGCGCCCCATTCCCACATTGAGCTCTACCTTGGCTCTTTACCAGATGGATTTCTCATGTCCTCCGTGCCATTATTTTTCCATTATCAACCAAAGCTCTAAGACTGTTACGCCATAGAGCCTCTCTGGCTACACGGTTCTCTGCATTGTGGTCACATGCACACCATAATGTCATACTGTATTTCATTTTATGACCGGACAAAGAGTGATTTAGTCGTCACTAGCTGTAGCACACAGTGAGTGCATATCTTCTAGCTAGAATAGCAGTTAGTTGAAGTGTGGCCAGTGCCTTGGAAAAAGCTGCTTCGCTCTGCTGGACGGTGCACTGCCTGCAACATGGCTAACAAACAGAAGAATAATAGTGTTTATCCACTCTAGTATAGGGTGCACTGCCTCTTTGCAACTAAACAACAAAACAGGCCTTCCTAATTGAAAAGTATGAATAGAGAGCTTTGGGCTCTCTATTCCAGAATTTCCAAGGTCTGTAGTTGGAGGTCGATGGGAACTTTATGAAAAAGCTCTCATCAATCATTTCTCTTTGCTCACCTCAAATTCACTTTCAGCACCTTTGCAGAAATGCATAAGGAGTAATACTGAGAAAATCACAACACAATATGAGATCTTAGCCTCAGGAAAGTCAGCGTATGGACATGACCATTGGATAAATCGAGTACTTTACTTGAGAACTTTGATATTATACAATTAAATAAATGTTTAGATGCATATTTTCTATTATTATATTTAGGAAACTGTTTAGAATTCTAAACTGTTGTTGGGTTAAATAGTTGGCCAATATACTGTAAAACACTAGACCGTAGCATGTACAGTATATGAGCCTAGTGAAGTTCATTTCCGTACACGTCGGCAAGATTAAATGCGTTGCCAAAATAGTCAAAGCAGCGTAGCTGTGCGCCTGACACTCATGCTCAGCCTCACATTGTTGTTCCGACTGAGCCCCTACTAGGCTAATCTCTCGGTTGATCAATTAGGCCCGTGTCTTCATAGCCTCCCCGTACATGGGCTCCTAATTTTGGATTTGTTATGAGAAATGGTCCCACCGCTCCCGGCTTCTAAAGTAGGTAATTACACAGATTCCCAGTGGGGGATTAAAACAAATGACGGAGGAGACACCATCCTTTCCCCCATTCTCCTCCCTCCCCCATCGCAACTCTCCCAAGCCACGCATTTGCTCTAAAACCTTTTCCTTGTACCGCCTGCATGCCCATGAATACACAAGCGGCCGTGACAAAACCAACTCACACACCTCCGGGAAGTTGAGGGGATGGAAGATGGGAAGGGGGGGGGGGGCTTTGGTCTTGAAGATCTATTAGGTCTTCTGAGGATGTGCTCAACCTGCCTCAGTGTCCAGCGCTACACATGCCGTGAGGTGTTTATAAGCCATACAGTTTGTAACCGCTGAAGTAAAAGAAAATACATTTAAAAAAGGCAGTCTGCCCAGCCAGGTTTGGACTGTAATGGCACGGCGTGCAATATTCATCACTACAGTTTCTTCTGACAGCCTATTTTCATCACATTATGGCGATATAATGAAGCATAGCAGGCTAGCCAGCATCCTCGGGTTTATTGAGGTTTAGCCAAAGGCACTAACCCAAGTCGTTTCATTCTTTTTACAGCCAGTTTGGTGGGTTTCATTACTGAAAATGGAATAGGTGGAATCCACAATATACTCATGGTCAGCATTTTGAAATTCACTGATTTTTTAAAGTGGTGGCACTGTAGTTTTGAAGTGTAGCAGTTGTAGCACTGAATGACGTCTTAAAACAGACCATTCTGTAATTTATTAGGGTTGTCAAAAACTGACATCAACCACAAAATCACTCGATAAAAGTTGCCCAGTATAACATTTGGCATTCTGTTTAAATTTCACAGCATAACCTACTGGGGAAAGAGATATCAAAGATAACATCCATGATGATTTAAACCTAGAATTCAACATCTTAACAATCGTGCAGCTGAAAGGAAAAGCTACAACTTCACACTACGCATGTTTGCTGACAGAAATGAGCGTGTCGTTCGGTGTGAACATGTGACAGATCCTGAATTAGCCCAATAACTCCCTACGTCCCCATGTCTTTTCCAGGAGCAAGGCAAAGTGAGTGTGACATTCAACATTGGGACGGTGGACATCAGCGTGAAGGAGACCACGACGGTGGTCAACGATGGTAAATACCACCTGGTTCGTTTCACCAGGAATGGAGGCAATGCGACCTTACAGGTGGACAACTGGCCAATCAATGAGCACTTTCCCTCAGGTATGGCATGTGTCCGTCTTGTGTGAATCACGCTTAGCTCAGAACGATCCATTTCCTCAAAATGGGATAGTGGGTAATTACTGCACAACTGGACATCAGCTTGTTTTTCTTGTAAAGCGGGCACCAAGGAGTAGAATGCAACAACATACCAATGCAATGTTGTTTACATCTGCCTTCTGGCGAAAATAAAATGCCAGAGGCTAAAGGCAGGCTAAGATGCCAACAGGATCAAGCTAGCTGGCCCTCACTATGGTCCTCCCTACCAGTCAGTCCCAAAATAGCCTCGTTCCCACTCCATTCGTATCCCACCATGTTGGGAAAGCAGACCGAGCTGGCAGAAAAAGGCGTTAGCCAGACGACATCTGGCCGGTTCATTTCAAAGCTGCTCCAAGGGGACCACTGTCGTCAGGTGTGCGGGGAGGGGGAGGTTACAGAAACGTTGGGAGGCCTGTTGGCCAGATAATGCTGCCCGTATCTCTCTTTCCCAGGTCAGCAGAAGCTCCACGGTCACCGAATACAAATGGGGTCATCAAACACAGCCCGTTTCATTTGGAAGCTTATAGGCCCTCCCTTCATCTGGAATAGAGATGTGTTGCGTAGCTAGCTAGCTGTTTGTCTGTGTGTGTGTGTGTGTGTGTGTGTGTGTGTGTGTGTGTGTGTGTGTGTGTATGTGTGTGTGTGTGAGAGAGAGAGGGACAGTCATTTGGGAAGGGGGAAAAAAACGTTATCCACAGCTTCTACTTTTCCAGCCCATTAAGTTGGGCTGGCTACCCTATACTTTGATACCCTTGCCAGCTGAAACAGAAGCCTTGCCCTCTCTCTCTCTCTCTCTCTCTCTCCCTTATTACCTCCTCTTCAGTGTCGCTTTGCCAAGCCAGCAGAGCAAACAGACGGGAAACAACATGGTTGTTAAGTGTCAGCGGTCAAGGCAAAAATATGGTGCAATTGTAAAAGAAAATATAAACATCGGATTGAGCTTTATTGATCTCTGGGAAAAAATAGTGCCCATTGTGGCTTCAGAGAGTATTATGTAAATGCCTGAAGATAAAATGTCCTAATTGTGCCAAACCTAGAGTTTACAATTATAGGCTAGGAATTGGCAATTACGGTAAAAGCATGTAGGCTAACTAACCAACCAAAAAAATAATAATTTCTCTCTTTTGTGTCTGAAGGGAAGGAACCACTTTAAAAATCTGTCTAACATGTTTAGCGAAACTTCCTTCCTGTAAAAAACAATATACAGAATAACCAGTCAGAGTTTGCCCCAAATGTGACATAATTTCTTGATTTCAGTATGAACAAATACTCTCTGACCCATTGTTCCACTCTCACTCATAGCCAATAAGGTTAGGGCATGCAAAAAAGTGCAGCACAAACTGAAAGAGAAAGTTCAGCTGGAAAGAAAGTCTGTCCAAAATGACAGCAGGATATGAGGCCTTTAAACCTCCGACTGTGAAAAGTCTTCTTCTCCGCTCATAGTCGTATAAAAGATAAAAACGGGGGTCTGCAATCCTCTTTCCTAGGAGCTTTGGGCCCTGCCAAAAGGAATTTCTCCAGCACTGACTTCAATGGAGACTTACGGTATACCCACACAGCTCATAAATGCAGTCCACAACCTTTTCCCAAACAAGAGAAGAAGAAAAAAAGAAAAACATCTTCCTGCAGGAAATGTTGACCGACCCGGTGCTGTGGAGCAAAAGCAGATACAAGTTGACCCCATTCATTTCCCAGACCTTCTGTCACAGCTGCTCATTGCTGTGTTTCTCCCCGCCTCTCTCCCTCTGGCGTGACCCGCCACTCTGGTCAGTGCAGGTGGTGATGTTGTTGTTGTTGATCCCCCCGGTGTCCTCGGCTTTTCATTCTGCCATTTTGGCTGCGCGGCGCGTCTCGTGACATCGCTGTCGCAGCCACACCGTGGCACTCTCACCGAGGCGTTCTCATGGATGACATGACGTGCACGCACGCACGCGCATACGCACACACACACACACACACACACACACACACACACACACACACACAGAAACACTCCTCATACAACAGACATGGGGTAGGACTGTGATCGTAAATGAATCTGTTTCTGTTTTATGTGCTAGTCCGTGTATTATGCGTGTACACGCCTCTTATTTAATGGCCAACAACTTTAGATTGCAATTGAACCATTTACACCTTTATAATTATCTCTAAGTGCCTTCCACACCAATGTTCAATGGCTGCTGTCTCAGCCTTCAATCAATAAGCCTGTTTCTTTGGGTCAATATGTCTGACTTGGGCCTGGGAAGCCTATTGTGAAAGTCATCCGCTTTACGGTTGTGGAATTTGCCTCTGCTGGAGAGCAGAATGACATTGCGGGCCTCTCTCTCCGTTGGGTCTCGTTGAGGTCTGTCCTATTCTGTCTGCGTTTGCATTGTCCAGCAGATGTGGGGTGGTTGGTGTGGTGACGGTGTGTGTGTGGGGTGGGGAGGGGAGGGCCGGGTGGCAGGTGCCTTGGTTCGGCCGAGCTGGTGATTTCTTTCTCTCTTCTGCACAGGTAATTTGCAGGACACTCTGTGATAGTAATTCAACAATGATTGATTTTTCTCCCCCGGCCTGCTTGTTGAGGCGTTGTCATCTCACCAGTAATTACAGGTCAGGGTGCAGACTCATCGACTGCCGCCGCCACCAACCCGCTAACGGCTAGCAAGGAGGCAGCGGCGCTCGCCCGGGGAGGGGGAGGCTCTCAAGCCGTTCGATAAACAGTTACGGGATCAGAACGTGGCGGCTCTCCGCGTTGGCGAATGTGCGGAGGTGGAAAGGTGCTTGTGGATTGCTTGTCAGTCAAAGCCGCTTACAAAGTAGCTTAGAGGCATGAAAATTGGATGTCCTAATGCCAGGTTTGTGGCGATTGCCGTTGCGTAGTTGCGTGTGGCTATTTTGTGTGGCTAGCTTATTTGTCGACAGCTTTTGTCCATTTTTTTTTAAAGGCAGCTTATCAAATTTGATCAACATTTTATCACAGACTCACTAGCTGTCAGTGAAGCTCTCATTGTCTGCAAAGGCATTTAAAATCTCTCTCAATTAGGTGTTTTCAAAACATAACAGTTTTATACAACAGTGTGGCCATGCCATACAAAGGCCTTAAGGAATAGCCTGTTTTATGTTGACAATGATAAAGTGCAGTATTGCTGCCAGTGGAGTGTAGTCACACAGTATATATTTACACCCACCCTTATAATAGTGAGGAACGGGCAATAAATCCTCTTCCTGGCGTAAAATACACCATACTTCTTAACAGTGATTTAATATGGCTGGCATTGCAAAACGGCATGTTGTGTTTGAACATGTTTGTTATAGCTTACCACTTGAGCGAAGGATTCCAATGGCGGTTGGTATTAATTCCGGACATAAATTGCATTTCGTGCACCTTTGGGGCGAGAGACAATTATCATGAAGACAGAAAGCGAGGGAGAGTTGGTGTGTTTTCTGCCTGACTAGTCATCCATGCGACAACGATATAGCCTCACTGATCCAGTCATGCGTCAGACATCCTCTTCCTCCGTACGCTTTCTTCTCCGTCAATAGTCCTACATGCTGTTATCTGCAATTTATGGTCCCCAAATATCTCCTAATTGGCGTTTCTCAACCTTGTCTGCGTCGGCCTATAGCTTGCAGACCACTCCACTGCAGGGGTTGCTCTCATTTGATTAGGGGCTGTGGTCCTTTATGTAACTCTCGGAACATCTCTGCCCTATTAGTATTTATTTTCATCTTTGTGTTACACAATCGTTTAATGTGTGTGATTATTTTTGGATCCTTCAAATCGGTCCGTTATGATTTGCTGGCTGACATTCAGGAGCTGTCTCGCATGAGTGAGCAGTGGGCGCGGAGGTGCAATCCTCAGGCCCCGGGGAAGTAGTGTGCGTGTGTGTGTGTGTGTGTGTGTGTGTGTGTGCGTGCACAGTCTCCGCACCCATGGGCCTGTGCACAGAGGAATATGAAGACGAATGGCATTATGACGGGCACTACGTGGCAAGAGCTATAAAAATGGGCAGCACCATTAAACCAAGGTTTTTTTCTTATTATTCATCTAAAAACCGCGGCAAAACATTCTCCGGAAGTGCCAGAGACATGGTCAACACTGGCCAAACACGCCATATCTGAGACGCGATCTCTCTCCGGCCTCTGTCACATAAACTTCACAGCAGCCTGATAAATGATGAATCAACTCTCCTCCCCCTTGTCTGATTTAAGAGAAAGGCAGAGAGAGAAAGAGATAGAGAGAGAGATGAGCCAACTGGAGACAATAGTTTTCAGTTAAAAGATGTGAGAAGCGTTTATTAGACTAGTTGACTATTAGTCAATGTTTTTCGGGGGAAGGACCCCTTGGCTGATATCAACACGGCACAGGGCCTCCTATCACTAAGGTATAAAATATTGAGTTGCCGGGCCAACAAAAAAGTGCAAGGCGGCCTATAGTGCCATGTATAAAAGTAATAATGTAATAAAATAAGGTATATATTCTAGGGCCGTCCCAAATACCAATTTACCGGTTTCGAATACTTGATGGTTTTTCCGAACGAGTATTCGAATACTCGTTCTCAAAAACACCATTACAAACACTCAACTAGAATTAATGTTTCATAACCTGTTAAAAATCAAAGTGGACGGCAGGACCGTTTGCAGCAAGTACAATCAACTCTTAACTTTGAGTCAAATACTCACCTATGAAGTGAGTAGTAGTCCACCAGACCACCTATAACAGTATGCACGGTCCACAGAAAACAATCAAAACTATCTTGTTACATTTGCAAGGGTCCAGACAATCCAGTACAATAATTAGTCCAAAACAAATTGTATTAATAAATACTGCACGGCCTGCTGTTGCATTCATGTTATATTAGCCGACATATTTAATCTTCCATTCATACCTTCAGTGAACACACATATAAACATAGCCATGCTCTCAAAATGGCCGCTTTGACTGACATCTGATTGGGTCTATTGACCCAATTAGAGATGTCCAAAACATATACTGTACTGTATTAGCCAATATGTGTGTGTTTAATGAATTGCCCCGCTCTCTTCTTACAGACAGAGACAATTGCAAATAGATTGTGTTGAGAATGCAGGGCAGGCAATGACATTAACATGTGGGTTTATACAGAGACAGTAGGGATTAATGGGAAGCCATGCATGTGTACAGTAATGTGAAAAAAATGAATACTGGAATCCCAATATTTAACATTGATTACATACCCAACGAACGAATACCGAATAATCAAATATTTGAGGCCAGCCCTAATATATTCTGACCTTTACATTTCTGGACAAAAATAAGTTTGGGATGAAATAATTTGGAGAACCACCTTGTAGTACCTCTGAGAGGGGGGGTCCCGAACCCCCTGTTGAAGACCTCTGGACGAGATGACAGCATTACTGCACGTGAGCTGGAGAGAGGGAGAGAGAGAGAGAGAGACTGTGTCTTGTAAGGGTAGGCGGGGGGGAAGACATTCTAGAGACGGAGGCACGAGGAGACAGGTAGGGAGTCTCAAATAAAGGGAATGGCGAGGAGAGAGATAAAGGGAAAGTAATCAAACATGTATGGATTGATGGATGATGCCAGAAGTGAGGCTGCTTTTGAAGAGCTTCGGCTCAACAGAGGTGTGGGGGGGGGGGGGGGGGGGAGAGAAGGGGAATAGAGGATGATTGCGTAGAAGAGACAGGAACAATTGATGGAGAAAAGGGGGCTCTGTGTATGGAAAGACCCCCTCCCCCCGACATCCGATTAGGAAGACCGCTATAAGGAAAGAGAAATGTAGAGAGAGAGAGAGAGTGGGAGGCAGATGTGATAGCAGAGAGCAGATTGGGGAAGAGGTGGGCGGTGTTGGATGTCCGCAACCAGCGGCCCTGTCAGCGAGAGCCGCTGAGGTGAGCTCGTGCGATGACGACTTTTGGACAGCTTTCGCGGCACATCAGGTTCTGTTCCATCTTCACCACCATCCTCCCCCACCTGCCGCCTCGCTCCAGAATGAACCGTGTGTCCAGGAGGCTGCCAGGGCAACCATGTTCAGTAAGCCCTAACCTGGCTCTCTACACTGGCTGGCCCACCAGACTGGACTCCTGTCTGGGCAGTGGTCAGTCTGACACGAGGAAGTCCTGGACAATGTGCCGATGTTGGTGGCTGGCTTTCCTGCAGCCATGTTCGCTGGAAGCACACCCCACCCCCTTTCACACCTGAGGGACGGTGAGCGGATCTGGTCGTGACTACACATGGCCAAAACGTCCTCCTGTGGCATCAGTAGAACCTTGACTGACCACTACAAAACTCGATTAAATCACACAATGTGTTAGTTCGTATTTAGTGCACAATGTTACGCATTGCATTCAATGCATCGTTTCTTGTGTCAGTGCAACCAACAACGATTGGCAAGAAGACTTTTGATTTCATATTTTCTTCCAACCCTCCATATTTGCAGCTATGAAATTCTCCCATAGAGTTCCGTTCAGAATGCTCTAAGTGGATCTGTCTCTTCTATAATGACTCTGGCTGTACCTCTGAGCCACCAAGAGCCACAGCTGGTGTTTTTGGCGGTGAGAGGGTGGGAAGTAGTGCAGGAGGCATTAGAACAAGCAAACACGCGTGCAGAGCGATCGCCGGAATGCCAGATAATGTGCATCTGGTCTCACGGATGCGTCGGTGGGCTTGTTGCTAGGGTAAAAAGAATCGACCCCTTGTTTTACGGTCCGCCGTCCACTGGACGAAGTCAATCTAAATGCGGTAAAGATTAGGACGCTGTAAAACACTGTGACTGTTGAGTCAATCTGGAAGACCCAAAGGTAACGGCAGTCTTTTACAACAGCTGATCCAGGCCTGTGCACGTAGCATGGCTAAACAGGGCTGCATACTGTGATACTGCTGAGTTTAAATATTCTGGGATTTTGCTGCACCAGAGGATTGCTATAGAGGCACAACAATAACTGTAATAATAGTCTGTTAACTAAAGATTAAGTACTTAACACTGTTTTTTGGTTTTTTTTTTCGATGGATTTGGGATATTGACTGAACCAGAGTTGCATTTCAAAAAATAAGGTTTATAATTAATCTGTGTTGTGACACTACCACAACACAACTCAAGCCTGAATGGTGAATAATAAACAACAAAAACAAAAATGATATCCTAGAGAGGACAAAAATAAAAGGTACTGGTACAACAATAATCAATTGTTCTATTATTGGTAAGGTCACCTTTAGACAGTGGATATCCTTTTGACAAGACGGAGAGATGTTTCTCGTTAGTTGGACAATTAGCTTTCCCTGGATTCATTACAGAGGGAGTGTCACCTCATTAATCAACTCCAACAATGTAAAACTACCTGAAAATGCCATGACAAATCAGCCCTACCCTAACACAAGCAAATAATAATGCCATGCCCAGGATTTAGGACATCCACCAGAAAACAATTGCCCTATCCCAAGCCCTGACCCCCTTAGTTACTGTAACTAGGGTGGACAAAACAGCATGGTAGGCTACAACCAAGCCCCCATGATGGAGTGGGGAGGCTTTCTTCTCTTCCGGGTATGGTGGCCAACGCTGGCACTGTACGTTTGGAGGCAGAAATCCTAATTCCCATTGACACCCATTCAAAAACAAGCACCTCTTAAAACGAATATGAATATTTCGTCTTGATTATTAACAAATTCTGTGGATATATTATGGCCCATGGATTGAACTTAACCAGGTATTAAAATATACTCTAGCTACAGGTCTGCAGAATCTACGTTAACCTCTGTAGGACCCGCCATTGTTGTTTTCAAGTTGTCGTCAAGTCGCCTTTATCACACCTAAATATCTATCAGTACAACGCTTATTGGCCGCACACTAGGTTTTCCGGACAGAAGTACGATTCCCAAGCTCTTCATACTGATTCTCGTGGCAAAGTCAAACTGAAACTGATGAGATCAGGATGGTCTCGCGAGGCTGACTCTCAACACGCAGCAACCCCACTCTTGGTGGGCCCGGAATTCCATAAACGGGTTCTGTCTGCGGCCCAACCCAACCCTCTTCTCTGCTGGCCGGCCAAGTGTGTTTCTGGCTGGCTCCCTAAACCAACTTTGGATCCAAGGGGCCAAGAGGGAGTCTTGCTAGTAGCTGATTAAACGGCTGGACATGGCACGTTGCCTCTGCTCCCATCGCACACACACACACACACACTTCTCTCTTCTTCTCTGGATATAAGCAAAAAAAAAAATGTGGTCATGTTTATGGTCTAGTCTTTCTGGGCAAATCTGGTTGATTTTTGAAATCAATCTAACCTCTGACCCCTCCTTTTAATGCCACAGGGTGCTACCTCAGAAGCTAACGCCCCCTTCATTGCCATAGGGTGCTCCCTCAGTAGCTCCGCCCCCTTCAATGCCATAGGGTGCTCCTTCAGAAGCTTCGCCCTACACATTGAAAACGCATTGCCAAGGCTATTTGATTTTGTTGTGTGGTGCGGTCTGCACCACTTGTGTTCACATTTATAGAGCCAGCTGCGCTGTGTAGAAACACCAGACGTCTTCAGCACACACACACAGTATGGGCAAATAGCACACCGTTAGGATATATTCGCTGAAATTGACCAAATGTGTATTAGCTTACAATCACTGATTGCACCTTTAACCTCCACCCTCTGCAAAGCTGGTGCGCTGAATTAGCTGTTGGTCTACACAGCAATGCTGTCTGTGCTTGGTGTTAACAAGCTATCTCTTGTTCTAAGACAGGGGTTGTCAACTTGCTCTCCAGTAAATCGCATGGTAAAGAGCATAGAACTAGAAAGGGTAAAAACCTGTGAATACAAAAGATTTGACTTTTTAGTCAGCCCGCCGAGAGTGTGAGCATAACTAAAGACGAGCTTATTTATACGCCCCTTAATCACATTACAGCCTCAACGGGCCGTAATGTGCACTCGAAGTCAACACACCTGCCATGCCTTTTCAAAGAGAGCGATTCACAGTGCTATAGTCGTACTACCAATGCTGCACAGTACAGTATGGGGGGAATAAACCTCATACACCAGATTGTGCCGTCTGGATAGGGGCCGCCTATTATTTCTAATTCCTATATGTGGAGCATGTTTGGTCTCCGAAGACTGAAGACCAAAGCCTGGACAAGACTCCGACCTAGGAGGCCTAACAGCATGGTATTAATGAGCTCATCTGTATGCAGTGTCGTCCTCAAACCTGTGTCACTGTGGGATATCCATCCCCAAAGGTTGCCCGGGCTGCAAATCAAGCCCACCTCACCTTCCTCCCTGCAAACTGGCTAGACAGCCCTTTCCCTCAGAGAGAGCTGGCTACAAAGACTGTAGCCTTATATGGTTGGCCCTTGAAATATAAAACCAGCTGGTGTCCAGTGGGAGAATTACTGCAGATAAATTGCCTTAAATTTTATTCAAAAAAAAGTAATGTAATGCATATGCCTTGTTTAACCATTTGATATGAAACCACTTGTGATTTATGTTTTCTGTTATTTAAATGAACATGTATTATATCAGTGAATGTGCTTATATGCTAAGGACTTGTTCTTGCAGGGATCTGTGTCTTTGGGTTCGTGTGTGTGTGTGTGTTTGTGTGTGTGGGTTGGTGAGTGTATGATTATGAGTATGGATACAAATTGTGCATGATATCCATTGATTTTAATTATATATTGGTGTGGAGTGTACGGAGTGTGCCATATACTAAACATTTTAAAGTTAAAAATAAAGCTACTTGGAAAAAAATCACTATAACCATCTCTAAATAATTATAAACTAACTATAAAACGAATTATAAACTGATGTATAAATGTGAATGATGTCTGTTGCAGTTGCCAACTGTTTCAAGCTGTTCATTAAACTTTTAAACTTTAAAGGCAACAGTGACATTGAGCGCTATCAAATGGCAAATAAGAAAATCCCGTTCAAATATACCCGGCCAGTAGAAGATTGGCTTCAGGAGAAAGGTAAACCTTCACTGGAATTCCAGAATGTTTATCATTTTTTTCTTATTTACTTATTTACTACCTGTCATGTCATCAGCTTGTTTCCCCCCCAACCTCTACGAATGAATCGTTATCCTTTAAACCTAAAAAAAAAAGGACAAAGACAATATAAACCAAGTTTTTTTTTTGTTATTGTTGTTTGTTCTTTCATTATTAATTAATTTGAGTTCACATTCTCTTTTTTGTCACAATCACCTATTTGACTTTTGTTGAAACACTGATGGTGTCCAGTTAAAGGGACTGGAGCGAACTCATGGACTAAAGAATGGAAACTAGATTGCAAGTATTTCATAACCACAGCGCAATGGGGGGACAGTTGTTTTGACGGAAAAATGAGGCTCTCCTAGCTCAAATGTTTGAGAGTAAATTAATCAGAGGGCATTTTCCTTTGAAAACTTTCCAAGCGGCAGGTGATTTTTCCTCGATGTAATTTCACTGATACTGTTACTTGTAACACTCCTAAAATCCCTGCTTGTGTGGTGAGGGAGCGCTAATTGGAGCCTTTTTGTCAACATAAGTGCCACAGTGAGAATGCCACAGTGAGCGCACTGTGTCCAGGGATAGCTTTGTATTCCGTGCAGTCTGCCTTTATCCACCTGTCTGAGATTGCTTTCCTCGTGGGGATGAGATTTTAGCAAGCCTTCCCTTCTCCTGCTTTGCTCTGCATTAACGTTTGCCGTGTAACATAATATAGTTTTAAACAGTATTTAAAGGTCATTGCCTATAAATGTCTTAACCTGATTATAAAGTCCCTTTAACTTTCGCTTAAACACAAACCGGACTCAAAAATCCCATTACTGCTGCATGCATGACTCCACATGCTATTTAATTTTGTCGTTTGTGATATGAAATTCTGTCCCTGTCATTTCATGCCCAATGTATTGTAATTGTGTAAATGTGGCAAATGTAATATGCCTGCGGTGTTACGTGTGTCTGCATTATAGAAATAAGATTTTTAATTATGATTCCTTCTTTGCGAGTTTTATTTGTGTTTTCATTTCATAACTAATGCAAGAATGATGTGTTTGACTATGATATTTAGCTTTCAACTAATGAAATTTGCCTTGACATGTACGGAGTGTCTCTTGCTAATACTTAATCATAATATGACAAGCCATTTATGCATATGTATTAATCATTTCACCTCATGACTCCACTGTTTTGTCTGGGGAGTATTATTAAAAGGACCAACTGCCCTGTGGAATTGGATGAAGCTATTTGCTTTTAACATCTCAAAGCTGCCACAGAGTGGGTTTATTTCCAGTGGCATACAGCACGTCACCGTGGTGTGTTTAGATTAGACCACCACCCGAATAAAGGTGGAGTCCTACATTATGGAGAAAAGCTGTTGATATTTGAACTAGATAAAAAAATTAAAATAAAAACTCTCTCTTCTATGTCATAGGTGCTATTTCAGAAGCCTCAAATTGGACATGTGAAGTCAAGTCAATATTATTTATATAATTTTAATTATTACATTGCAGTCTCAAAGGGCTTTACAGCCTACATTTCACATGGAAGCAAACAACACCCCTTTAACCTGCTCCTAAGGCGTTGCTAAGGCTGGGATAGCGTTGTGTGGTGTGGTAGAAACACGGGCAGCTAGTGAATGGACAATTCGCTGATTCCACCTTTTAAAGCGGGTGTGTCTCCACCACCAGCACTGGTCCCCCTTTGGCAGTACAGTGGGCGTGAAACCTGCGGGCACGCACACACACACAAACACACATGCGGGTGTAAAACGTACACGCACATACACACGGGTGTAAAACAAGCACACACACACGGGCAAAAAACATACACACACACACACACACAGGTGTAAAACGTGCACACACACACACAGGCGTGAAACATACGTCACACCACAGCAGACACCTCCAGCTCCCCTCTGCGGACATCTTAACCTTGCCCCCCTCCCCATTCCACCCCCCCAGGTCGTCAGCTGACCATCTTCAACACCCAGGCCACCATCTCCATTGGCGGCAGCGACCGCCGGCGGCCGTACCAGGGCCAACTGTCCGGCCTGTACTACAACGGCCTGAAGGTGCTCAACATGGCCGCCGAGGGCCACGCCAACGTGCGTGTCAACGGCAGCGTGCGGCTGGTGGGCGACGTGCCCGCCGGCCGCGGGGGGGCCGCCGGGGGCCGCACCACCACCTCGGTGCCCCCGGAGATGTCCACCACCTTCATCGAGACCACCACCACACTGTCCACCACCACCACGCGCAAACAACGCTCACCGCCCACCATTCAGGTGTGTGGGGGGGAGGGGGAGGGGGGCTTTGGTCTGTGTGTGTGCGCGCGTATGTGTGTGTATGTATGTGATGTGTGTGTGTGTGTCTGCATGTTTCTGTATGTGTTTGTGTTTTGTATGTTTGTGTTTCTCTGTGTGTGTGGGCGTGTGCGCGCGATGTGTGGTTTGTGTGTGCGTGTATGCGATATCTGTTTGTGTTTTATGTGCACGTGCGTGTGTGTGTGTGTGTGTGTGTGTGTGTGTGTGTGTGTGTGTGTGAGGGGTGTATCAGCAGGAGACCTGCTTGTGCACACACAGAAAACAATGGCTGGTTAATCCTCCACCCTCACGTCTTCAAGCGTTCAGGAAATGTCCAAATAAACGCAGGAATCAATGCCAAAGCCTCCCAATAATTGAACGCAGCCTGCGGCACGCAGCAAGGGAGGCTTTGCGTACAGGGACATGTTGTCGTCGAGGGCGACGTCTGTCCCATCAGCCTTTTGGACCCGCCCCCTCTGCGACATGCGAAGGTGGCACAGTGCAGCGCTGTAGGCTCTGCTCAGAGAGTCGTGCCAAGCAGGGACCCCTGCATCCATTCTGTGTCTCTCTCTGTCTCTCTGTGTCACTCTCCGCGCGTCTCCATCTCGCTCCGGGGGGGGGGGGGGGGGGGGGGGGGGGGGGGGGGGGGGGGGGGGGGGGGGGGGGGGGGGGGGGGGGGGGGGG
>JAODUE010027212.1:0-46701 GCA_027564755.1 Amblyopsis hoosieri
TATATATATACACGTCTCTGTGTGTGTGTGTCAGTTATACAGCACATTAATAATATTTGGAGTTTTCCCAATGACAAACTAAAATTACAACTAATGTGCACATTTTGAATGTGTATTGACAAATACACTTTCAAATAAAAATGCCGTTAGCATGCATCATATTTGAAATGAATCTCAAATAATAGTTTGATACACTAGCAAAGATAAACAAATAAAAATACTTTCTTAAAAAGGTAAGGTCAGCAAGTGTAAGTTAATAACCATTTTTATCATATCGTTCTCATGAATTACTTACAAGACCTTTAACTAATACACATGAAGTTAACATGAGGACAAGACACGTGTGTATATTGTTGTGCATATCTGGCAACAGCAGACAGAACAGGTACTACAGGCTATAGAAACATTTGCAATCTAAGGATTAATGACGTCAATGAAGCAGACAATGGCAGCTAATGGGATGCAGATGACATGGCAGTGGGCTTTATTTGTGGGTGCTGCTGCTGTGGTGCTCTCCTCCTGCATTTATTGCTGTCATTTTATGCTATTGCTAATAGAGAAGGGGGGAGGAGACTTCTTTAGACCTGTTTTTCTATTTAAAACAAAAGATAAAAATAATAGATTAACCTCATCCTGCCATCCTTACAAGCCAGTGGCAACAAATAAATACATGTTGTGTTTTTAGAGTGTAGAGATAAACACTCACGTGAGTATTTTGGTTTTCAATGAAGGCTCTGTGGAAAGATAGTGTTGACAGTTTGAAATGTCCAAAATACTAGAAAATAAAATTCACATGTTATGCACAAATGCACATGTTACTACTAGGACGAAATATCCTGCAGTGCCACTCACCTTTTCTCTTAAAGTATTTTTTGCAGTTTTTACATTTGTACTTGAAACAAAACTGCACAATGGCAATGGTGAAGAGAATGCCCAAGAAACCAAAGCCCACGGCAATGCCTATTTTCACGGAATTCACACTGCCTACAGATGGAGACAAGAGGAGGGATAGATGGATTATAAAATATCTTATTCGAATTGGAAACAGGAGCATGCCAGACTAAATGGGAATGTTCCATTATAATGCTGTGATATAGATTTCATACTGTAGCTCCTGTATGATGAGATGTAGAAGCAACATCTATCTTTTCTAACAGCAGTTCACACCTCACCCACACAGACACATCACAGTTCAACACAGACCCCCACACCAAACACCAAAATGCACAGAATTAGTTGTCAAAGCAAGTTTTACCACTGTTCCCCATAGTTGACTAGCCAGCCGTCACCTCCTGCTATGTTCGTCCAAATGTTGGTGTTAGGCTGTGCTATATAAATACCTTACAGTGCCTATACATAAATATGTTCCAATAATTTTAAAGCGCTAAATGTTTAACAGCATACTGTACTGTAGATAGTCATGTTTTTCCCTTCCCTATATTTTTGTCTCTTTTCATCTCCCCATACCTAAGATTCTTTTCAAACTGGTCCATCGTCTTTCTCTGTCCCCACCCACCTTGAAAGAACATTTGACCTCCCTTTAAAAAAAACATGGCTGACAATCACACACTCTTACGTGGCCTTTCCTGATCATCATTATCATGTGGCACTGACCTGTGAAAACAGCATCAGTTAGTTTGGTTTGTTTTAATAATGAGCACAATAATAACATTGCTTTTATAATAAATTATTATACTGATTATTTGGCCTAAAAAACTGCAAATATACTAAATAGAAATGTGCTTTCTTGTAATTAACTACAAGACCAAAACTTACAATAGGCCTATGAAAGAGCAATGGAATAAAATCTGCAAAAGGGTTTAATTTGGCTCTAAAACGCTCCAAGCTTCTGACCAGATTGAGATCGTCAGGAAGTAAGTTCTAAAGACAGCAAGATGTATGTGAGGAGAAGGTTTTATCACCCCACTTGTTTGGAGCATTGAGAGCATTATCCTCCTTGCTCGAAGCAGCTTAGAGCTACGCAGAGCTTCTGCGGCAGTGGGGTTCCCTGTGAGGTAAGCCTGTCATTCTCTCTCTGGGCTGTTCCATAATCGCCACACTGCCACCTGCAGGTCTCAATGGAACACAACTGCTTCACAGCGGTGCCTCTAGTGGTAGTGCCCATACTCTTCCTTCTATTACCATCAGATAATCAGGCCTGACTGAGATCACTGAAATACAATTAAGGCCCGGTTAGTCATTGTCGAAAGTGTTTGCTAACTTTGAGCACAAATCAAATGAAACTCCCTCAGAAGCTCCACCCCTCACATTGAAACGCACTGTAAAGCCAAACGACATTGTTGTTGTGAGCAATGATCGTGTTCGCCACTTCCTATTCACAGAGCCAGAGCTGTGTAGAAATAACAGATGTTTTTTTTCAGCATGCACAGAGAACGGTAAGATAGCGAAATGCGAGGATATATTTGGTGAATTTGACAAAAAGCGTATTAGCTTACAATTAGCTTACAATAGACTATACCTATAAATACAGGAAAACAGCTAGTCTGTAAGTGCACGTCAGTAATAGTTATATGCCATTGTGATGGGCTCAATAAATGGGAATGGAGCCATATCTGCACATTCAAAGGTCACCAGGTCATTAAAACTGCACATCAAACTACAATCACAAGTCAAATCTGATAAAAACCTCCTTAATCCTTAGGTGACTTTGCCCTCAAAATATGGTTAAAAATGCCTTTTCTTCCCCACAGAATATACTTCTACTACGCATGCACAACTGTCAGTGTATGTCAGTGCAATGACACAATTGGCTGGTTAAGGTTTGGCCGTTATAAAGAGACAATTGGCTCTATTCTTCCAACTGCCATATTTGCCTTTACGGAATTTAACTATAGAGTTCCAATTAGTATTCTCCAAGTGGTCTGTCTCCTCTATAACGTCTCTGGTTCAACCAAAACTCTGCATCGAGAGAATAGATGCACTCCTCAACTGCATTAGTGCCCCCTGACCCCACGATTCAGACAACTGACACTTCGTTTGAGCATGTGAACCACTTGTAATGATACTTCATTTCATCACGTGAACCACTTGTAATGACACTTCATTTCATCACGTGAACCACTTGTAATGACACTTCATTTCATCACGTGAACCACTTGCCGTAACTATGCACCAATGGCTTGTGACTCACACTGTTCTTTACAGAGAACAGTGTGAGTCTAGCAGTGTTGGCAGGGAGGAGTTCAGAGGAGATTGGGACACTGCAGCACTCCGGTCTGGGGCGTGTTTTTAAAGGTATAGTCATTAATTCTGGAGGTAGCTTGTTGATATTTGAACTCCAAACACAACCTCTCTCTTCAATGCCGTAGGGCAGGCCTATTCAATTTGCGGCCCGCGGGCCAAATACGGCCCTACAACTACCCCCATGTGGCCCACAAGGGGATCGCACCCTTTACCACTATACACTAGTTCAATATATAACCACTATATGAATAATTAATTAAATATTTTACTGTAAATGTGTTATTAACTGTTCTACAACCAAGACATCATGACATAGCCTGTTTGTAAATGTAATGTAGTAGTCCAGACCTAATAATCAACGTGATGAAAATAGTCTGAGTGACAAGTCCATATGTGTGTGCACATAGCTCCTGTAGCTCCTGTTGGTGAGGATAAGGCTTGGGTATGGTACTAGTCACATTTGAACCCATACCGTTAGGAATACCTGGAATATGGTGCCAATAGTCTACCCATCTTTAATTTTTTCAGTAGACTTTACTTTGTCAAATAAATTTCAGTTGAAATACACCGCATTTCAAACTGGACGCATGTGGACGTGACAGCTATTTCTTTGTGCAAAAGCCCTTACGTCAGATTTGGAATTAGCGTCATCTTATAATTCTATAGAAAACATTCGCCATTGACTTGACACGTTGAACATTAAGCTGCAGGGTGGATGCTCTAGTTTTCTCACTCTTGTAGCTCATATCAACATATGCACACTCTTATACTGAAATTTGACACCTACTGATATTACGTTTCTAAATGCAAAACCCATGTGTATGTTACTGTACAATGTATTTCTGTTACCAAATAAATAACCAGAATGTGTGCAATCTTAAATAAAAAAAAGTGACAATATGTGATCATAAAATAAATACATTCTATTTGATTAGAAGGTTACAACTATTTTATCTAAAGCAACCATATAGCAGTTGTAGTAGTATTAGTACTAGTAGTGAGAACAGTACAGGTAGGGGTAGACATCTTGCTCAAGGATGCTTACAATAGGGGCTGCTGGGAATCAAACTCACAACCTATCCTGACCTCCTCCTTCCCTCACAACATAATCTAAATAAAAATGACATTAAGGATTACTATAGTTTATGGTAGACAGAAACATTGTGCAGGGATGAATGTGCCAGTATAAGGCCAGTGAAGATGTACAGTACCTGTTACATAACTGTATTGCTTTTGCAAAGGCTTTATCGTAGGTTATTTTGTCAAACAAAAAGTTGTCTTTGTTGACATTAGTAAATTATGTAAATTACAGGGTTTAATTTATTGTACAGTAACCTATAAAAATATGTGGATGTGGATTAGTGTCTTAATGGCTGTTTCCTTGCAGTCCAGTGTGCCTGTACAACTAAACATATATTTTCACATTCCTTAGTGCTAGTGACAACCGGGAAGAAACTTAGTCACACGAGGAAGCAACTGATGATATGGCAGCCATTGTTGGATCATACATTATAATTACTCTACTGGTGATGTAATCTTAGCATTTTACAATCTGTGTATTTTCAAAGTAAGTACCCCTAATACATAAACAATATATATATATATACACACACACATATACATATATACATACACACATACACATACATATATACACACATACACACATATACAGTATACACACACACACACACACACATACATATACATACACACATACATACATATATATACAGTATATATTCATACACACACACACACACACATACACACACACATATATAAAAATAGTTTATTTTTATAAATATTTGTGTAAGTTATTGTGTAGTGTATTAATGTTTTACTACCCTATCTTTTGGTGTCTATTTCATTTACTGTATACGTATAAATACATACTGTATATGTGATGCCTCTCGGCACTTCTTGGTAGGAATCATTAACTCACTCTCGCCTTACTTCCCTCTCACACTTCCGCAACATTTCATGTTCCAGATAACAACACAATGGCACAATAAGATCATTGTGGTGGGGGTGGCAGAGATCTAGACATACAGTATGGCTTCTTTGCAAATGACTGGAAAAAGGTGTTAACAGACACATCTATGTTTGAGGTGTTTGGATCACATGAGAGGAATCTTTGTGGGGCGAAGATCCATTGAAAGGATAAACAATGAGTGCTTGGGGGAATACCCGTGATTGTCCGGAGAGGCTTTGGTGTTTTTAAAGTAAGAGATTTAAGTAAAAGGCATATTAAACATAGACGTCAATCTATTTTGCAATGCCATGCTATACCATACCCTGTAGCTGGCATTTGGAACCAATTTAATCTTAAAACAGCACATACCGTATGATGCAATAACTTATTAGGAAGGAAGAAATCAGATGGTAGTCTGTAATAAGATACCAAGCTGTTGTGGGAGAAGCATCAACCTGAGAAAGCTTGTGATGATATTTCTGAATATTACTTCAGAGATTCCAAGCGTTGTCGTAATTGCTGCAATAGGAAGATGTCTTTTGACAAATAGGGCTAGACTATACTGACACTGTGCAATGCCCCGGTGCCATTTGTCATTAGGAGGCCATTGGTTTGCCCTGCAAAAGGATTTGGTCGTGCATACTATATTCTACCAGTCCTGGTGATCGCTACTGATTTCTCATTTGAAGCGGTGGGTGGGCATCAAGGGGTTCAGGTCCTATTTGGAAGGTTGCACTTTCTGTGTCAGCTGTGGTGACTCAGTGTCCTCATCTGCTCCTCTCTCTTATGGGGTCCCACAGGGCTCAGTTTTAGGCACTTTTCTCTTTCTATCTGCTCCCCGTTGGGTCCATGCATTTTATTCCACTGTTATGCTGACGACAGCCAGATCTACGTTCCCCTTTAAAAGAAGGACTCTCAGACCACTGCTCGAATGGCCTGGATGGCTTTTTAACTTTTTAAGTTTTAATGAAAGAAAAAAAAACAGAAGTGATGGTTATTAGTGGCAAGCCACCTGTTTAGGGGTTAAAATTGACTCAGATATTAAGTTCGATAAACAGATTGGGGCAGTGGTTAAAACAAGATTTTTCCAACTACGGCAGCTGGCCAAAATAAAAGCCAATTCTTACTAGGCAGGATTTTGAGACAGTAATCCTTTGTGACCACTCGGTTGGATTACTGTAACGGCCTATATGTAGGCATCAGTGCCTCATCTTTTGCTCGTCTCCTGATGGTGCAAAACGCTGCGCTGCGTCTTTTAACTGGAACACGTAAATATGAGCACATTACCTCCATTTTAGCTTCACTCCACTGGCTGCCCGTATATTTTAGGATCCAGTTTAATATGTATTTACTTGTTTTTAAAGATTGGGTAAAGCAAATACAGAGATTTATTTGGAAATCCATTCCTTTAAACATGTGAAAACACTGTTGACTATGTAGTATTGTATTGTAGAGTTAGACCGTTAAACTGTATTTAATAATTTCTCTGTTCAGGATTTTGACAAACTCAAAACACAAATGTATGTATGCTTTACACAATCTTTAAATCCCTAAATGGTCTTGCCCCACCCTACCTGTCCGAGCTGCTTCACCCCTATTCACCGACCCGTTCACTCAGGTCAGCTGATCAACTCCTCCTGAGTGTCCCTAAAATTAAGCGTAAGCTTAAAGGGGACTGTGCCTTTGCTGTGGCAGCTCCAAAAATATGTAATGACCTACCTCTGCCCATTAGACAGGCTTCTTCACTGTCTGTTTTTAAATCTCTTCTTAAAACCCACCTTTTTTTCCTTGGCCTTTCCCAACTGAGGCTGACATTTTTGAGCATAGTTGTTACTGTGTTAGTGTTTTATCTGTACATTTGTTGTGTGCATGTATTACATGACTATTACGTTGTTCTGTACAGCACCTTGTGTAACGTTGGTTGCTTTTTAAATTGCTTTATAAATACATTTTGATTGATTGATTGGTCAAGGAAATCATATAACATTGGTGAAATACATACATTGCAGATTGCAGACAAGACATTTTGTCTTTTCTCTATCTCTCTCTCTCACACACAAACTGTATATATAGCAAATAAAATGTGTGGGAAATTAATTATATTATTTATATTGCTAGTATAGCAGACAGCACTGTTCCATAGTCTTGCCACTTCTTGGTAGAAACCAGAAACTCTCTCCATACTTCCTTCTCAGACATTTCACCACATTTACATTTCTTACTCTCAAATCTATTATTTCAGTTTCCACATAGCTATAGCAAAGAGACACACTATCTGTAAGTGAGTATAATGAAGCATTGCGAGTCATTAAATATGATACCTGGTCTTGCCACTTCTAGGTAGAAATAAGAAACTATCTCTTCCCGCTCATACTTCCGCCACATTTCAACTTCAGCGTGTGACACCAATACGATGGCACAATAAGAGCTTTCTGCTAGAGGGGGCGGGGCACAGAGGCAGTGGGAAATGTGAAGGAGTGAATTATTTACCAGACTTTACATTGAACACAGTGCTGCTGCTGCTGCTGCTGAAAACACCTCCCTTTCTTCTTTGTTTCTTTTTACACAAAACACTTACCTGGACAATAGGGTCGGGCAAGCACTGTTGTTCTGAGAAACAGAGTCACACATCATTGGGATTGCGGGGGAGGGGGGGGGGGGGGTCACGGAAATGGATGGAGTGGAACAAAGGAAAAAAGAAAGCCTTGATGTGGAGAGTGGCTAAGGTGGGATGTATTTGCTTTAGGAGGGTGGTGCTTTAGAGGAATGGTTGAGCTCAAATAGAGGAGGACTGACGGAATAAAAACACTTAAGATTGTTTGGCCAAGAGGAATGTTTAACATAGCCACTATCTATCCAGTTTGTTTCTGCATCACTGTGGCTCACATATCTACACAGATATTGGATAATAAGACTGGCAGCATCTACAAGGGGACCTCTGAATATGCGGAAGAACCTCTGCAATTAACAGGTGAAGAACATTATGGTACTGTGAGGCTTATGTATACATTTGAGTGGATCATTTACACCTGTCTTGTCATGTCTTGTCTATGACTTCACGTACTGTACTCTCTCTAGCAATATAATTAATTATCACATGCTAGGCCTATAAATGTGGATTGCGCCAAGAGGCATGATTATTCTGCAGTTAGCCAAGTCACTGTCAGTTTAACGATGTAAATGCACATTTAAATTACAAACAATATTTGTATATACAGAAGCTCTAATTAAAAGGTAAATACTAATCTCAGTTTATTTTAGGAAATGTTTTAGGAATGTCTGATAAAACACAACTGCATATGTTGTCATTGTTTTAAGTTTTGTAGAAAGCATATTTACATATAGTGAATGAAACTTCTGTCAACATTTTATAATCGTGGCAGGAATTAATACATTTTTTATATTATTCATATTCGGATTCTAAAAATGTGGTTTTACATATAAAAATATTTCCCCCAGATTGTAGTCTCTGTAAAGCGGCTTTGAGTACATAGAAAAACACCATATAATTTACGTTTACTTTATTTATATTTATTATTTGTAATTGTAAGCATATACTGTAGTTATTGCATATTAACAAATGCTTAGATCACATGACGCATGGCTCATATACAGACCTGTTAATATATAATCCATCTACGCTTTATAATTTCCTTGCACTTCTTCTAAATGTATGCATCATTTTAACAGTAGAATACTGCTACTGTATATGGAACAGATTCAGTCTCATTCCGCCCGCACCATATCTATTTGAAATCTTTTAAATATATGCATCTGGTGGTTTGTTTGTGGGTTGAGGCTATATAAGCTAAATCATATAGGCAAAATCCTCCAATTTCAGATCTTCTGTATAAAGGCAAATACAGCAATCTGTTCTAAGTGCACATTTTTGCAACCCTGATGAATGCTATAGGGAACAAGTTAATGTACTGTATGTTATTTCTACAGACAATATAGTTTCCCTGCTTGCTATAAAGGCATTATGTCCTTCGTGTACCAATATTGACTTTAATTTAAAAGTCATCTACAGGTAAGTATATAAAATGAGTTCAGACTTAGGTACTTTATCCTGTTGGGTGGTGTCCAAGAAATTGAAGGCAATGTTCACTGTTATTGACAGGTTACTTAAGTGTGAGATTATGGAAAGCCTATTGAGGTCATCAGCTGAGTATTAACTATTGAGCTAATATATAGGCCTACATCTAATATACCTTTTGTCTGACTGTCAACCTATGTATTTGTTCCTTTGATAAATACAGGTGTCCTTTTCTCACACACAACAGCCTTTTGTTCTCTTATTCCTACATTCATCTCCTATCTCTAAACACTGATTTACCTGCTGGTCATTGCACTTGCTCTGCAGAATGCTGCAAAGAAAGGATAACTGATTCAATGTTAACATTGTAAAAGAAACAACAAACATTTTTTTTATAGAACTTTGATTTTGAGCTCATGTCTTTCACCACTGTGACTAAAACATGGATACTAAGTAAACTAAGTAATAAAACATAATAAACATAATAAATACTAAAAAGCAGTGATGTTAGTTGCCTTTGAATAATTCTTGCTAATGGAAAGAAGAGAGCTACATTATGTACCGTATATAGTCGAGGTCTTGTGCATGCGCATTGTACATTCACATGCTTTCAATGTGAATCCAATGCAGTACACCGATTAATAAAGAGGGATTATATCATGATTAGAGGCAACACTGGCAACATGTTTCACACCATATAGAAAGCCATGGTTTTGAAATAATTGCTGGTGGGATACTATCTGAAATTATTTGTGTAATTACCGGTAGTTCAATTAACAAGTAAACGTCAAATCCAGGAACCTGCCAATCACAGTTGATAATTCTTGTGTGATAAGATAACACATTTTATGAGTCATGGTTCACCAACTGACATATCACGAATATGTCAAAACTACACATGGGAATGAAACAACTCCCCAGCCTCAGGGCAAAGTCCTGCAAACACACCAGTGTTTGTGTGCATGCAGTTTGGTTGCTTTCATTTGCTTCTGAGCGTGTGTGAGTTCAGGTAGGTAGGTACGTACCTATTTACATAGGTGGTCAATATGCTGTCCCATGCTTCCTGTTCTATTACAAGGAAGTTCACCAGCTGTATGTCATCAACCTGACAAAGCCTACAGGCTAAATGTTTGTGTGCTGTTATTTCGTGAAACGAAATTATATCCTATATAAGATAATGTGAGAGTTAAAGGCAGAGTTAGTCATTCTCGAGAAAGCTTGCTAACTTCAAATCAAAACAAACTTCCTCAGAAGCACTGCCCCACACATTGAAATGCATTGCAAAGCGAAGGGCATTGTTGTATGCAGTTTGCCACTTTGTTATAGTTGTTATTTACAGAGCCAGGGCTGTGTTGAAGTACCTATTTTATTTTTTATCAGCACCAGGGTTGGGTAGGCTACTTTTTAAATGTAATCCGTTACAGTTACCAGACTAAAATTATAATTAAAATTTTTGGATTAACTAAATTTAGTAACATAATCTTATTACATTACTTTTAGATTACTTCACGCCTAAATTGTTCTTTGAAATGCCATTCAAACCAATTTACTGTGTTGGCGAGCCAAATCTTTCTATTTTTATAGCTGTTGATGTTGCTCAGGATATCTTGAAGTAGGACTTCATTTCAATTATTGATTGACATTAATGAAAGGTTAAGAAGAGAACTGTTGTTTTATGCATTGTTAATTTGAAAGTAGTCATAGAAGTAATCATCTCTTTTTTGTGCATTTTGAAGCAAAGCGTTGTGCTATTGCTTTGTTGATACCAGCGGTGTTCGCCATTTTGTTAATATTTCTATTTACGGAGCCAGTGCTGTGTAGAAGTATCAGATTGTTTTTTCAACCGCACAGAAAGCTAGTGACGTGAGGAGATATTTTATTAGCTTACATTTAGCTTGCAATAGCTGTCAATACTCTTAATTTTGATACAAGAAGATGTATTCACATGGAGTGAGCAAACCAATCACAACAGCTACAAAAAGTTGTTTGATATGCCTGAACATTAGATTACAACTTTACAATCATCTTGAAATAAATAGTACCGGTACCGTACTGGTTTTGCTAGACAATGAATACTACCAATATCGATCTCTTTTGGTCGCATCTGTTCCCCGTGAACAATATTGCTGTACTTAATATATTTGGTGTAATTTGTTTAAAAAGTACTATTATACTTGGTTGGAACACAAAGCTAAAACGGTTGTATACTATTTGTAAGCGATAGCAAACACACATACCATATTATAGCAGGGCTTCCCACAAAATAGCCTCCTCACAATGGCGTAAGATAGGACAAAATGCTGCATATTTTAGTAACAAACGCAAATTGGGCGAAGCAATCTCAAAAGTATGCTATAAACTGAAGTCTTCTGAAAACGTATTGGTTTACATTGACTGGCAGAATTCACAACAAATTAAATTTAAATTTAAATGTAAATTAAAAGTTGCATTAGCTACCGCCCTCTGTTGGACTGTCCAGGTTATTGTGTGCCTACTATGCCAGTATTACCACTGCATGTATGAACAGGTGCAAGAGGTCCCTGTACGGAGGTGCATGTCTGAATAGCAGGTAATTTACCAGGAACAATGTGTGAAAAGGGCTTTAGCTATTAGCGTACAATAGCTGACTATACCTTTAAAGCTTCTAGTTTTTTATTTTCCATTAGCTTAATTGAAGTTAATGCACTATGGTAATTTTGTGTTAAAATATGAAAGAAAGGCCTTCAGATATGGCGTTATGGAGGAAAGCAAGAGAGACATACATGTATACACAGGGGCATTTACTTTCAGTGGGTTTTTAAAAAAGGTTTTGAGTGGGAGGAGACAGGAAAAGTGGGTAGGCACACAGGTGGAGTGAGAGACGAAGGTTTCAAGTGTCACGTTACTTGGAATTAGTGTTATTTTGTCAGCAGGCTGGGCTGGGTCATTCAAAACAATGCCCTGAGGAACTGCAGTGGGCTGCAACACAAAGATTAAAAACCAGCAGTTCCTTATAGCCACCTCGGGATCTTACAGCATAGAGCAAGGCAGGCAGTACCAGGACACTAGATTCAGTTACACTCCTGGACAAAGGGAGAAGTAAAGAAGGAGTGTCAGAGAGAGACAGGGACAGAGAGAGAAAGCGAGAGAGAGAGGAGCAGAGACAACAGGGACACCACGTCCTTGGGTAAGCCTGGTCATACAGAGAGGCAGAGTCCCAACGCCTGAGAGCGGACACTGTTCTCACCGGGGGTCCCTTGTCTGGTGGGGTGAATTTCAGCCAAACAGAAAGAACAACTGAATCATGAAGGTGAGTAGAGCAGGAACTAGAATGTGCCTCAGCTTATCATTCGCTGCCTGCCTCTTATGGGTTGGATTGAGCAGGTATGGGCACCACCATATGAATAGAATAGGCCCACTGTTGCCGTTAGAATGTAATCATACATTATCTGTATTACAACACAATCAAAGTGCATGCTTTGTTTGTGCACATACACGGCAAATCAAATTGTATAATAATTGCGTTGTTTTACTTTAAGTCACCTGTGCCCCTTATTGATTGTAGTCTTACGGTATCAATGGATTTGTACTGTACAGTAGTGAATGTCAACATTGTCAACAACAACAACAGCACTGTTGAAGCTTGATGTGGTGATAACGTTTGCTCACTGCGAGAGAGCGTTTCCATACATAGAGAATATTGTGAAAGTGCTTCTACATAAATGATCGTGTACTGTGTGTCTTTGTGTGAATAGTTTGTGACTGCGTTGGTTCTCGTTGTTAGTTGGCTGACTGGTTAGATATGAAGATCTCGTTGTTTAAACCAATATGCCTCTCATATAGTGACTCAATAGGCCTCAGTAGACTAAACATGACTTAACATGATCCAGTGACATGAAGAAGACCGGGCAGTCACACAAAAGGCAAGGATTGTATCTCTGTATGGCCTCCTGTGTGACCCACTTTTACTTTCATAAGGGATCCATTGCTGCTTAGGACTAGGCCTATATAGAGCCTCAAAAACAACCAGACAAAAGACTGGGATGGTCCGCTCTGTTCTTACACTGTATGAATAGACATGACACCTGCCTTTTGAGCAGTTCTTGACTAGGTCACAATTTGACGAGCCAACAGTATCAGGGTGATTTTAACAAAATAGATGTATGATTTCCCCCTGACTTGGGTAGATCTGCTCCTAGCCAGTTAGTACGTGACTTAAACATGGGTGTTCAGGTTGGTTTAGTGTTATACTCTTGTTTCCTATGTTAGATGGACCACCCTCTTATTCTGGGGCTTGTCACATTTTAATGTAGGTGTTTAACATCTGTATAAGTCAACCGTTTCTTGTGTCCACAATGTTTTCATTTTTTTTGTATCATGATTGGTGCAAAACACTAATTGTGCTACATTATTACGTAAGTTGGTAAGTGGAAATACTGCTCAAAATGTATGGTTTTAGAATATATAATGTATTGAATCTTGCATGAATCAAGTTATGGTACTTCTCTTACCTTACGCAGTTTTACGTTATGTAAAATGGATGTTAATTTAAAAGAGCCATTTGAGGCAGAAGAGCATTTTCACAATACATTTCAAGGCACTGCAATGGCATGGCAGCGATTGCATGCAACACAGCTCGATTAAACAAATGTATTTTGAGAGAGGAACAATGGGTCCCTCTCTGATTCATGCAGTACTGTGTATAGTATCTACAGTAACTACAAATTCTGAGAAGGAGCACCCTGTCAATTCTAAGAATGGCTCTGAGAGTTTGTTAGCAGGTTGCCACAGTATTGCATAGAGCTGATTTATAGGAGGATCCATGACATCTTCCCCTCCCCCACAAAAAGAGCCTGTCCAACAACATTCTTTAGTCTGTCTACCCAATGTTATATTTTTGCCTTTATATTGGTTGTCTTCTATCTCATTGGCATTGAAAAAGATAGGCTAAAGAAAAACAAAAAAATAGTTGAACACTGCAGCTAACAAGTTGGTTTTATTGCCTAGCTACTAGCTGCAAACAGAACATGGACAATATTTTCTTATTTTATTCAGTTGGCCATACATTTTATTTAAAAGGTTGTCAAACCATTTACTCTGATAGCTTCCTTACCTCAAAATTAATTTGTCAGGCTATAATATATAAATATATATATATTGGCTATGAAATAACCTCACATTAATTAACCACTGCCTCCCACTATTTCTTATAAACTTATTATGAGTATGCTTAATGCCCCGACAAAGCCAAACTGTTAGATACTGACGTGGAGAAGTACCATGTGTCCTTTCTCATGCTGTACACCATGCTATCACGTGTGCATTTGGAAGCAGGATAAACTAGTGGTTATTTAACTTTAAGCAGTAACCTCCCCGATCCCCAACATATACAGACTACATGTCAGAATTCTTTAGCAAGATGCAATACTCATACTTGCTCTTTGTTACTTATATTCATTGTGCGCACTGCGAGTTGCTTCTGATACAATACAAAGTATTATTAACTGAAGCAAAAAAAAAAGCGAATTAACACACAAATAGAGACTTTAACCACGTACAACAATTCTGTTGTAATGTTTCAGTGGAGGATGTAAATGCTACGTTATACATTATATGTGTGGCATTATGCAGATTCTCATTCTAGAAACTAAATAAGCTCTTCACTATGCGCACTTTTACCTGAAAGGTGTGGCTACACATTATCATCACCTGCTCACCTGATTACGAGGCCAAACCATGGAATGAAACCCGCTTACCCATGACCTCTGTTGCACATGGAAGTCTGTGTTTTTCTGGGAATATACCAGCAGAGTCTTTACTAAGAATAATAACATCTGCATTTAACAGAGCTCAACAGAGATGGACAAATGGTAACACAACAAGCAGGTTTAATGTATCCAGTCAGAGAAGGCTGGTACTGGCCTGTGTTAGCTTGTACTAGCCTTCACAGCTTTAGAGGAACAGACATTTTAATGCTACAAAGAATTTGCATTCATATTTTGGTTATTGACGTGTGTTTGTGTGCTTGTGTGTACACCGCCTGGCCAAAAGACAAACACAGACTAACATTTTGTTTTCTTTAGCTTTAATTACGGCAAGCATTCGCCAGTATTCCACTTACTTGAGTTAGACCTACTGAAGCAACCCCAGATTATGCACATGTTGCCAATACAATCTGCAATTTGGATGTGTGTGTGTGTGTGTGTGTGTGTGTGTGTGTGCATTATTACTTTAGTGGGGTTTGTATGTAAAGCCGGCGTGCATTGTCTTCACTGTCCTGCTGATTGTTTCATCCTGTCTAATGTAAACGTAATGCTTTGCATTCCAGACAGACACCCGGCAGGCTGCTGAAGTCATTACACCATTAAATCCCAGCGGACAAGGTGTGTTTTCTTCTTTTAGCTTATGTTGTTGTATCAAGTATTAGTCACAATTTAACCTGCTATATAAGCAAATACTGAGACGTTGTGATTATATAGATGTACTGTATCAAAACGTTGCACAATACGAGCCCCCCCCCCTCCTCCGCAGCAACATTAATGTATCTCTCTCCCCCTCCTAAGCTATTTCCTCCCCGTCCTATCATTTCCCCCTGATGTCATCATTCATGTGTCCCTGCCCCATTGTCTCCCAGCGGTTCCACGTCCGGGCCGTCACAGGAAGCCCATGACATCTCCAGGCCCTCAAAAGGACACGGCCTCAAAGTGGAAGACTGTGGCATTGACCGTCCTCATAGTCATAACGTTGCTGGGCATGCTGGTTACGGTTGGATACTTCAGTGAGTCTACAAACAGAACTGTATAGGCGAATGAATCCTCCACGCTTGACAATAGACATTTAAGTCTCACCCACACCGGGAGGGGGGTACGTTTTATTGCAAGACCATCCTGATCTCTCAAGATTCAGATTAATTTTGCAATGATAATCAATCTGGAAAACGTACAAATAATTTTGAATAAGGCTGAGTAGCAACTCAACTTACCAATCAGCGTTGTATTGATAGGTATGATAGGCAAAAACGACAAGATGGTTCATCATAGTTGATTTCAGATTTTTATTAAAACGGGAATATTTTCTATTTTAACACCAGCATTGGTGTGTCTCATCACAGATCAATCCGATTACTTAGTTTACATTTTACAAACACATTTTAGGGTGCAGGTACACTTTAATGTCAATAATCCTGAACTTGACTGTTGTTGCGTTGGGTGTTGTAGTAATGCAGGTCACACATGCGTAAAACCAGAATTACACATTACATATTTAAAACCTTAAAGCCTCCAAACTG
The DNA here is from genome assembly GCA_027564755.1 of Amblyopsis hoosieri. Lineage (NCBI taxonomy): Eukaryota > Metazoa > Chordata > Actinopteri > Percopsiformes > Amblyopsidae > Amblyopsis > Amblyopsis hoosieri. The sequence goes on from JAODUE010027212.1 coordinate 16,483, forward strand.
CTAGTGTGCTGCTTTTTATAGTGTTAAAGCCCAGTGGAACTTTTTAAATGGTAACCTAACTTAATTTTGCCATTTGTAGGCGATTTATAGTTGTCTTAGCAAGACATGGTATGCCAACAGAAAACAAGACCGATTGATTAGTGCTGTTCTCTACCGCTCTTACTGTAACACGTTTGTTAAGATTCCTTCTCTTTGCCCTATTCTCAATGGCTCTCAATACCCACTTGTTTTCCAGTTTACCAGTTGATTGACAGCAAGTTCTTCTTCTGCAAGCGGTCAGTAAAGTTCATCCCATTAGAGTTAGCCTGCGATGGCAAGCAGGACTGTGCTGGGGGCGAGGATGAAGAGACCTGTGTGACCAACTTTAAAGTCAACACTACATTCCCAGGTGACTAAACGTGTTCATACACATTTGGCCGTTGCGTGTGGGACAATGTCTCTCTGACGCACAACACGCATTCCCTCTTGAACAATGTTTATCCCCATCCTCTCCAGTGCGTCTGATGTCAGATCAGGGGATCTTACAGGTACACGGTGAAGGCTTGGGGTGGCGGAGCGTGTGTACTGACGACTGGACTGAACAACACACACAGAGAGCATGCCAACAGCTAGGATACACAAAGTGAGTTGACAGCCTCCAAAATAGCCGAACATGTGACATGAAACTCCATACAGCCCATTACGAAGCACCAATCACATTTTATTAACAGCTTTCTCATTTTATTTCTAAACCAGAGGCACCTTTTAAATAAATGAAATACAGTGCTAATGTCTCTCTAATCTTCCCCACAGTAAACCTCGTTCCATCTTTGTCCCAGTGGAAACCTTATCGTCTTCCCTGCAATTGGGGCCCTTTACAGCCATTCGGTCTGGAAGTCAGATCACCCCCATACAACAGGCTACAATAGACCGGTAAGATACAATAAATAAATAAATAAATATAGGGTTATCACACAGACATTTACACCTGGAGCTGTTGCGTGGGGGAAGCACCATATCAGGTTATATGACCTTCTGCTTATGCTTTATCACTGGCTTGCATATAGGCCATCAGATTAGTTCATTAAAGTGGTTTAGAAGGCCTACTATAACAGAGCTGTAGAGAGACATGTCCTCAGTCCTTACAGACATTTTATTTCCACGTACTATATGTTATACATGCAGAGAATCACATGAAATCCCATGCACTCTCTGTGTTTTCTACTGACACCAAACTCCAGTTTCTGTTCCTCCCCTGTTTACTTTTCAATAATGAGAGAACAAGATCAACCGGTATTATTATTATTGAAAGGGGAACAGAGACTTAGGCTGGGGATTGCCTCAGCATTCTGTAGCTATGGGCCTATACTGTACTGTGTGTGTGTCTGTTTTCAATATGTATACGTGTTTATGGTTGTTTTGGTGTTTTGTCATGTGCAACTTTGTGACTAATGTCGTTTCCTAACAGTAAGGTGTGCAGTTCAGGACAAGTGATCTCATTAATCTGTTCAGGTGAGTCATTCTTCTGGTAAACTCAAACACACACTTGAGCTACTGAAACAAGCTTCTTACTCAAGGCATTTGTGCGATGTATGTGGCCTCGTCTCTATATACTGTAGCCTAATTTTAGTAGTAAAGCAACATGGTAGTTCTCCCACACTGACAAACATCAGGCCATTGAGTTGCCCATCCCCTCATGATAACAGCCTTTTAGTAGGTTACACATTATGCACATTAAGTAAGTGTGTTTTTTTTTTGTTTTTTTTTAATTATAATGGCTAAATATGTTTGTGATTATGTCCTTTGATCCGATATAGACTGTGGGCAGACTGGCATACACGACCGAATCGTGGGGGGTGTCGATGCCGTGATAGAAAACTGGCCATGGCAGGTCAGTTTGCAGCAGTACGGACAACATACCTGTGGTGGTTCGTTGGTGTCTCCGCGATGGGTGGTCTCTGCTGCGCATTGCTTCGCTGGGTAAGGAGGTCTTTGGGAGGCATTTTCGCCCACATCGCATTGAGGAAAGATACCTTGCTCACTTCCTTGTTCTGCATCCCCTTGGACTGTGCTCTGCAGAAATAAGAAAGAACTCAGCCGTTGGAGAGTGGTGTCGGGAAGAACCTACATGGGAACGCTGGGAGGATCTTATGTGGACAAGATCCTCCTGAATGAAGACTACAGTCCAACTACGAATGACCACGACATAGCAATGCTGAGACTCAGCAGCCCTATCACAGTGGGAGGTAAGAATGCAAATGCATTTAGACAAGCTCATAAACAATTGTCTCATAAATAGCTCTGACCAGCTACTTGATCATCAGATGATTGTACAAATGGTGGTAAAAGTGAATCCCCAAGCCTGGGCAGACTAGGCCCACGCATGGATAGATTATACTGCCAGCATGTGGTGGAACACATGCCAATGCATGAATCTGTATGGAGGGGAAAATAAAAATAAAGGTCAATGGAAATTATCAAAAAAGCATAACATTTGCCTAAAATAATAATACACTTTATTTGCTGTTGTCTTTCAGAGAGCAGAAGGCCAGTTTGTCTGCCCCCTAAATCCATGACTATAGGCGCTGGTGACTCCCTGGTAGTAACTGGCTGGGGTTACCTACATGAGAAAGGTGTGGCTCTCCACACACAGACACTAGCCTACTGTTACTCCTAGTCACCACCAGTGTTGGGCAAGTTACTCAGGAAAAGGATTACTCCTTCAAAAAGTAATACTATTAATTAATTTTTTACTGGTTATTTAAAGTAATTAGTTACGTTACTAGTTACATTACTATATTGCTTTCACAATCACTACCCTGCCTTGCCCCTTCTGAAAAATGACAACCTGTGTATCCAGCTCATTTTAGAATTTAAATCTCTTAATTGGACCAATAATTAACCTTATGAGTCAACAATCAGCCTAAGTGAAAATATTGCAGCCTCTCAAATCAGGTGATTGGACAGGTTGGTTCAATTAGCCTACCCTAAGTTTGCTAAAACCAGCAAAATAATAAAGGTCTAAGGGTGTGAAATCTAATTATTGTAATGCAGTAATACTTAGATTAGTAATGGTAGCTTTGGAAAAAGTAATTAATTACTTTTTTCAGTAATTAGTAGTGTAATATTACAGTAACTAGTTACTGCCCAACACTGGTTACAGTTAGGATTCTACAACAGTGTGACACAGACCTTTTGACCCTGTGGGCTAATTCTGGTTGCAGGTAGCGTTTCTCCTTCACTCCAGAAGGGCAATGTCGCTCTGATAGATAGAGACCAGTGTTCCAGCTCCACAGTTTACGGTTCTTCCATCACCCCTAGGATGATCTGCGCGGGCTTCCTGGAGGGCAAAGTAGATGCCTGCCAGGTAAGAGACTTAGTCCAGGAGAAGTGGTTCAATTTGAACTGTAACATAATACTTTCACTGCTTTGTGAAATTTTCAAGCAGCATACGCAGACCTGCTTTACCAGTTACTACTGCAAATAGTGGGGGATGTCAAAGAGGAGAGTGTTCAGAGTACTTTTTGTTTAAACAAATGGAAATACCTTTTGGTGTGTGTTCCAAGCGTTACATTACAGTGAAAAATTAAATGCATCAACATCTCACAGTAGTCATTCGTTGACTTGTGTTGAATGTTGTGCTCTTCTTGTGCACCCAGGGTGACAGCGGGGGTCCTCTAGTCTTCCTGAGCTCTTCGCGCTGGCGTCTGGTGGGGGTGGTAAGCTGGGGAGTGGGCTGTGCCCGGGAAAGAAGGCCAGGGGTCTACAGCAATGTGGACCAGCTGCTGAACTGGATACATACGATCATTGAGGTGTGTGTGTGTGACAACTAGTATAATCTACACCCTTGTAAACTATGTGTGATAATGTAACGTACAGTAGGTGTGTCACTGTTTGCTGAGTTTGACAGTAGCTTTATGTTGTCTTCAGGCAGCCCTGAATTGATACATGTCATCTCATCATTATTATTATTATTAACATTTTATTGCATTCTGAAGGTACAGATGTGTACCCTATTGTTTACATACTTGTTTGGAACTACATTAACATCTGGGAAAGCGACTGTTATGGTTTTAGTGTCATTGGTGCTTATGAGGGCGGGGGAAACGAAACACTAACACATAATCTCATCCCTCAGAAATACCCCTGAGGTCCTTCGAGCATGGCCACAAGGTGACGTGGAACAGATTGTATTCTGGACTGTGGTTCAGTGTGGAAGTCTGTCAGAAGAACACAAGAGAGCTGTCCAATTACAGCTGATACTGCACTCTCAAAATGTGCTGCACAGACAGACACGTCATTGCACTATTTGATATATTATTGCTTTTTATTACTTATTTGTATTTATATTTTATTTATATTATTGGTGTGTGGCTTGTGCCATTTCATGTTCTTGATCAGGGGACCATGTCCATAGAGTGATACCAGTGCAAAGAGGTTGGGCTATTTGTGGCAGAATAAAACCACTTTATTGTACAAAGATAACCCATAATGAATATAGGAAAACGGGTACCTAATAGTTATCATTGGGTATAGTACACTGTAAAAGATCAAATCAGGGGCCAAATGGTAAACTGGTTAAGAACTGATGTGTGCCATAACGGTTCTATGGATAATTGTTAAATGTGTAATCAACAGTGATAACAGTGATCGTGATGCAATATTTGCACCCATTAAAAGGCTGAGACTTTTAAACTTTTGTTTTTAAATATCAGATATTTATATATTAAACACTTAACAGGGAGGGTTGTGCAGGTGCTTGAGTTGTCTAATCCCAGTTTAGAATCTAGTTATACTGTGAGCTCACTGTCATACTGTCAACATCAGGATTTGTGGCAATATGGATGTAAAATATGATATACCGTATTAGTGTTTTGTGTGTTGGTGGTAAGCCTGTATTGAACTATCAAGATTTTACTGATCTTACTGGATATTTGTAGGGTCTACATACTGTAAAATAAAACTAAGTTAAAAGTGTGTGAGTGTATAAAAGAAAAATATTTGGTACAAATGTATCATAATTACCTAAATTGACTAAAATGAACTAGTTGCACTGCAAGTATACATTTTTTTGAATGCTTGTATATATTGTACGTTATGGTGGCTGTATATTTTGATGTGTATATATATATTTTGGTACTGGAATGTTTAACTGCTGTAAATAAGTAAAAAATAAACTAATATGTTTGTTCACTAGACAAAAGAATGAAGCTTTCCATTAAACTCGACTGGTTACATAAACATGATTTTATACAAACTAGTTTAAGAAAACAATTTTCTCTTATCCTAATTCAAAACTGAAATGCTCATAACACAAAAAACATTGATTCAATTGCTGTAATCTGCAATAACACTGAGTATTATTTCAGTTGCTCCAAACTATTTAGAAAGTAGGTTTAACATTGTGTTTAAAACATGCAGGCAGCAATACATTTACCAATTCCATTCCTTTCCTCATACGGCTGGTTTATGTGGCGTTCAGCCACGCCAAACTGACAACTGACATCCTCTTGCTGCCAATTAACCAGTTCTCATTGGTGTATATCAAGTATGTATCCAAAGTCAATTATTTTTAAATATGCATTTATACCATGAATATAAATACATTTCTCCTCGTCACCTTTAAGTATTGCTATTTGCATTTGAAGCAGTAGTTTCTATTTGTGATTATCTTTATTTTTTCTTAATTCCTGTTTAGCACAGTATACTAATTTCCTTGTATGCAAATGTACAACTGTATACTGTAAGTAAGTAAGCAACCGTTAACGGGGCACTTTTTTGTGCATCAATATATTTGAAAACATACAAGCAATCACACATACATACTGTATATACAGTACATACTGTATCACATTGTGCATAATAAACATACTATACAACATATCGCTACAATATACAGTATATATGAGCCATGCTTACCATTTACCATTACTGTAAGTTATCAATATGCTTAAATGTTGTTAAAAAAATATAAAAATACTGAATCACAATAGCCAATTATCTTTTGTAAGATGTTGAAATGTCTAAAGGTATAAGGCTAACCAAGTCAAACTAGCACAATTGCACATAGGCCACACTGAGTATGTACTGTGCTATTCCCAGAGAACAGAACAAGTGTACACACATAAACGGACTAAGTGGGGTACTGTCACTGCTTTGTGACTGTCCATTTCAAGCAGGGTACACACCTGCTTACCAGTTACTGCTGCAAGTAGTTGGGGATGGCATATACTGTAAAGAGGAGAATGTTTAGAGTACTTTGTTTAAACAAATGGAAATGCAAATGGGAATCTCACACAGACAACTTCTGCAACTGCTTCCTTAATCTGCTTGTTCTAGCTCAAAGCACTCAAATGCATTGGACTACATAGAACCAACCGCTATTATAGCGAATAACTTTTGTGTGTGTCCCTCGCGTGACGTTACAGTGAAAAACAAAACCCGTCAACCTACTGTATCATAGTAGCCATTCACGACTTGCGTTGAATGTGGTGCTCGTGCTCGCTCGACACCGAGTGTGTACCGCGCTATTCCCACAGAACGACCATGCGAACAGTCCTACAAGCTGCTGGTGGAGAGAGCCAGCAGGTTCTCCTCAATGGCAGGACAACCCGTGTCATCCCCCTCCCCTTTACCGCCAACCCTGCCACCTCCAGGTTGCTCCTGCTCCCGCAGAAGAGCCAGCACGTCCCACGAGGGGGGCAGCAGGTGGTGTGTGAAGGCCAGCCGAGCCAGCAGCGACACCAGGGGAACGGCTGCCAGGGTCACCAGCATGATCAAGGTCCTGAAGGGGAAGTACTGGTGGATGACCCCCGTCACCCGGTCCCGCTTCCAGCCGTGGAACAGCAGCAACGGGGGCAGGTGGAGCAGCGGCTCCCCGCTCATGAACCTGAGCGCCAGCCCCAGGAGGTAGCCTACGCTGGCGCCGTATCCGTTGGCGACAGGGCAGTGCAGCACGCAGAGCAGCTGCGGGAATATGGTGCAGTAGATCAGGTCCCCGCTGACCAGCCAGAAGGCCAGGACGCTGGTCTCCAAGAAGGTCAGAACCGTGCCGGCCAGGCCCACCAGCAGCACGCTGATGCGGATCACCCAGACACTCGCGGTCTGACGCCTGCACAGACACGACAGCAGACACCCGCACGTGTGTCCCGGTCACCAGAGCACTTTGTGGAACAGACTTACAGCCCTAGTAATTACTGTATCGTTCATTCATTCAGATCCCCATTAGTAGGCCCAGCTACCAAAGTAGAGCGACTATTCTTCCTGGGATGCACAAATAAACATTATCATAGCAAATACAGATCTTTTTCTGTATTTTCTTTCATATTTGTTAATATTGGGAATGCCTCAGAATCCCCCAGTCAGAGCTGGCTAATGTGGCTCGGTAAAGGGAAGTTTGGGGTCCCCTGCTGCCCCCGCGACCCGACTCCGGATAAGTGGGTGACGATGGATGGATGGATGGAAAACAACTCATACTACATCCCAGGAACCCTCCCACATAATTACCCTTGAAACAAACAATAACAAAGAAAACTATAACATTTAAAAGAAAATGTAATAATTGTATTTAATTAATTAATCAATAAACTCCCTAGTCCACACGTAATGGACACGTAAGATAATATGTAGTCAATTTACAAAAAGCGATGAAATCACTACAGCAGGTCCACAACACTGTACTAACACAGTACTACAGTAGAGTAACTGTCCAAGTCGGTCACAGACCTGCACGGAATACACACACACACACACACACACACGCGCGCACACACGCACGGACGCACACACGCATGCACACACACGCACTGCATGCATAGCCACGTCTACTGTAGAGTCCTACCTGGCAAACGCTGTGAATACTTATGTACATGTGATTTTATTTTTAATACATTATAAAACTTTCAAATCAACTTTTTTCAACTTTGCCATTATAGGGTATTGTGTGTAGAATTTTGAGGACATTTTTTTTCCCCTTTGTTTTTCATTTTGGAATAAGGCTGTAACATAACAAAATGTGGAAAAAGTGAAGCGCTGTGAATACTTTTCGGATGCAGTGTATATTACTCAATTCAAAGCATATCGTCTAAAATGTTTTTAAATAGACGGACATCAGGGTTAATATCTGACTATACATTACTATACATTTAAAACAATTAAATAAGTCATACATTTAAAAAAATATATAGGCACTACTGTTAAAATAGTCTGAATTGTAGCATGTATGTCTGTTACTGACCCAAGGCTGCAAGGATACATGCTACCCAGAGTATGTCACTGACCAGTGCAGGAAATAAAAGGGCTGTGGTTAATGCGTTGCCATAACGACGCTGAAATGGGTCCATCATCGTCACATAATGTTGATTTCTCATTGGCTTAGCAAATATCAGGCCTCCTGTCAGGGTACAATAATGAAGTATGTTGAAAATTGAGAAGAATACAATGTTTCAGAACACAAGCATCGACACCAGCGCACACGCACAAGGTCAAAGTACTCCTGTTTAGTAAACATCTTGCTAGGGTGTCTAACCGAGGTTACAGTTAGCATCCACAACTGCCTGGCAGCAGTTGACCTTTAATAAGATATTGCATATTGCAGTTGTCCTAATGTGCTTTAAACAATCATGCTTTCAACAGAAGTCTGACTCTGCACACGTCCTACGTACCAAGAACGAAGGTGATGGTGTAGGCTGGAGGGAGGGCCCAAGGCCCAGATCAGACCCTGAGAAGGCGAGTAAACCGCCTCAGCTGTTCTCAGGATGTAGCCACCTCCAACCCAGGTAGCTGATTAAATGAAGATTGACTGATTAAAGAAGCATGTGGCAGTGTGGTGTGACTTAGCACCGGGTGCCGTCAGTGGACTAAACGTTCAATTCACTTTTTCACTGAACGAGCCATTTCCTCGAAAACGTTCAAACTGTTCCTGAACAACTCAAAGACGTCTTCTGCGTTTAATGGGCGTGGCGAGCATTGCTCAGTGACGTGTAGGAAGTGTAGCCACATATTTACCTGGGTGTTTTATAAGTATAAGTCAACAACACTATTTAGTACCAGTACCAAATGTTGCTTTTATTACATCTTTCCATCTTAAATGTCTCATTCACGTATGAACTGCATGAAATTATTAAATCAAATATGTTGACAAAGCCATTACGGACATATCCTTAAATTAGAACAGTGTGCTATGTACCGACAGAAGTGGTTCTACCATTATCTTGTACATCTGTACTTGTGAAACATAACAATCGAAAGCAGTAAAGTGCAAACAATCGCTTTCTCATTGTTAGCCATGTACAGTATATGGACGGCCATACCTCCTCCTTCTTTTGTAACTATACTAGTATTCGTAAAGTTCCTAGGCCTATGATCCTAGTAGCTTAACTATAGATACTGTATTAGTTACTACCAAATAGCTACTAATACATGGCAAGCCATTTTGAAATTGATTTAAGACTTTTATATTACAAGCTCCAATTGTAGATAGATACTAGTACTTATTAAATAATATATAGTAATTGTAGTGTTATATATTATAATATTACAGTACAAGTTACTAACTATAAAATAGATATTTGTATATTTCAGTATTTACACATAATTAGATATTAGCACCTATTTGTTATTTACTTTTAACATTTTCATTCTTAATTGATTTTTTAAATATCATTGGTCAATAGAAATATAGCTAAATGTTACACTGAAATAGATACTGAAAGCAAAGACCTACTAGTCATTTTTGGATATAGTAATTCAATGAATGAAAGTATGTAATGATTAGCTACTAAGATTAGAATAATAATATCATCTTAACGCTTAATGCTGTAATTTTTATGTTTTTTTTCCCACGATGTGAACATAGAGACAATAGCATTAAAATGGTCGTAGAAGAGAAAAGACAATGATATGCATGATTATAATCGCTGGTTTCTGGTTGACAAATACTCTGTGTAATCAGGCAAAAGTCAAATAAAATGTCTTACCACTCATGGTAAAAACGCCAACCAGGAGATTGATATTGCGTCCTCCTATCATAGCAACTTCATTCATTGTCCCCACACATCTTGCCTCCTCCTTTTTGGACTTCTTGGAAGCCCAGACCCCAATGGCTAGAATAAGTATATAGAAGACTGCCAGAGCGACTACCCCACCTATATTTAGTGCCATTATCTCCTACAATACACACACAAATACATAAGGAAAGTATTATTAAAATGTGAGCAGACAACTATAGAAAACATCAGTTTTACCTGGAGGGTGTAACAGAGGCAGTGTATATGTGTCTTGTCTAGTGTGATACTGTAGCATCTATTCTTTATTTAATATCTGTAAATGCCAAATTCATGTACCAATAATGGATGACAAGAGCCCAAAACTGTCAGAAATCTGTTAACACTATGTATGTATTTCATCTAACAAATATATACCACAAAAAACTATTGGCAACTGAATGATTGGATATGTGCTTTGTGGGTGGTGTCAGTACACTCTATTTTTTCAGGGGTCATGCCAAAGCAAAAATAATTTTCTTTCATTATTCACTCAATTAGTGGATCATGGCACAAGTAGGCTACTTTCTCCAAAAAAACAATACAATTGACTCAAGATAGTTGTCTACATAAAACCTGTATTTAAAGTGTAACTTCACACAGAGCTCTGAGCTTGACACAGAGCTGGAGCTTTTGAAAAATCGGGGATGTGCTGAGGAAGAATGTAATCATTTAATTTCAAGATATAGCCCAGGCCTATTCAATAAGCAGCCCGCGGGCCAAATGCAGCCCAACTGCCCCCATGTGGCCCACGAGGGGATTGCACCCTTGACCACAATTTAGCTCAGTACACTGTATAACCACTCTACAAATCAAGTCAATATTTTACTGTAAATGAGTTATTATTAACAGTTCTACAGCAAAGACATCATGACATCCTGTTTGTAAATGTAATGTAGTAGTCCAGACCTAATAATCAATGCGATGTCATTAGTGACTAGTGAGTGAGTGACAAGTTCATATGTGTGTGCACATAGCTCCTCTACCTCCTGTTGGTGCCAATGCCAATAGTCTACCCTACTTCATTTGTTTTTGTCTTTACTTTGTCTATCAAATTTAATTTCAGTGGTAGAACACCGCATTGCAAACTGGACGCATGTGGGCGTGATACTTTATACCAGAGAGACTTGGAATTAGTGGCATCCTATATAATTCCATAAACCTTTGCTATTGACGTGACACATTGAACATTAACCAAGCTGCAGGGTAGATGCTCTCGTTGTCTCGCTCTCATAGAAAATATACATTTAAAATATGTGGCCCACTTAGTTTTTCTTGTTAAAATCTGGCCCACTTTGTAATTGAATAACTGTGATGTAGCCTATCAGTGTTCCAATCATACACTTGTAAATAGCTGGGGCCTTGGATTATTTAAGATTGTTTAACCCAGAAAACGCAAACTTTTGTAAATATGGGAATTTTGTCAATATTAACACCAGCATTGATGTGTCTCATCAGTTTTGTATAATAATGTAATGTAGACTACAGCTCAAAAAACACATTTAAAGGTGCAGTTACTCTTTAAATGACTAACTCATTTCCAACAAAAATTGCCTTTTGCACGGCAGTATTCATACTAAATATTTGCAGCATGTATTTACAGCATAGGCAGGTGTTTAAAAAAAAAAAATGGAACGGAGAGAGATACTCACAGAGGCCTGATGTGTAGATTTGGACACGTTTTGTGTGAGTGTCCTTTCAAAGATGATTTGTTTTCCTAGTGTTAACATCGCTACCTGTCGAAAACGTGAGTCACTCAGACTTCATTACAGCTCTTGTGGGATGTAAAGGAGAGCACATATGTACAGAGACAGTCTATGCCAGTATGAGAATCCGGAAACACTGGTTCTTGCTGGAACTTGCACAATGCAAGTATTTGTATGGCCCCGTTGTAGCAAATGTCAAAGTATCACAGCTTTAAGACAAATAGTTGCAAGTCAAATCTATGTCATATGCTAATCAGCTGTTAAATATGAATGTGGATCTTGACATTTCCTACAACTTGGCCAATACTACTTGAGCGAATTCAATGTGAAATCAACATGAGTGAATTCATTTATATTTCTTTTCCTTCTTGGTTTAGTTGCTTGTTGCTTGTGTTTGACAGCTGTGTAGCGTAGCTACAGTACCTTTAGGCTAAATTAGAATTGTCATAAAAACATGTTGAGGACTGATTTGTTTTATTCCCCTTGAAGGTTTGCAGTGGGTGGAGTCAGACTGAGCTGGTGTGAAGGAACTTTACATATGTTGACCCTGCCACCACCCCGTTCCTAAGGACCACAAACACAAAGCCTTGTTTTTGTACTTCAGCAAAGGCCCTAACACTACTATACTTTCCTAAATAGAAACAGGCCTAACCTGCATAGCAGGGCTTTAACATGTTTCTGCTCTCCACGCATTCTATATTTTTATGTTTTTAAAGTGCCCACATTATACACACTATTACATGTTTACTATTAAATAATCATGAGTCTGCAAGGCCCTACGGCAACCCCACCTTATATACTCCCCGTCACGACAACGCATAGCAATACTCCTAAAGCAGTTTCAAAGAACAACAAGGCCCACTTCTTTCAGTCACTACTGTGGGGGAATGATATTCTGGATGAAAATGAAAGCCATATTAATAACGGAACTAATTAAGAATTTTCTGGCCTCCTTTAATGCATACATTATGATAATAAAAAAAAACGAATTATCACTCGAAATATATGTTTAGATATTATGAATAGATACTTTTTTAATGATTCATTACCAAGTTTCTGATGTTTTGGTTAAATGTGTAGGCTTTTAATAGACTACAGTAGCCTAGTCTAAAAACTATCAAGTCTAGTAGGCCTACATATATTTTGTATATATACTTATACAGTCACTATCCCAGAGTACAGTAGCTATATTGTCTATGTTTTGAATTAATAATTGTATGAATTAAATACTAGTAACCTACTGTACCCATTAGTGATGCATGAGACATTTTTTTTTTTTTACAACCCGCACCCATCCGACCATTATGAGAGCCAACCAACTGGCACCGCCCAACCCGCAAAAATATGCTTTCATCAACCACCTGAACCCTACCCGCAAACCGCCAACTTGAGCCTGTATAGCAAATTGCGAAATACAGCAGGATACCAATTTCTAATTGAATGCACGTTTCAAAGGGACATACACTGGTTTAGACAATAGCCTATTGCAGAGCCACCAAAGTCCTTATGGCTAATGTCTCTGAAGCTGTTAGGTTACAGCAAAGTGAGTGAGCAGTATTATTATTTTTATTTTTATATTTATGTATATATATATATATATTTTATTTTTTTTAAATGTTAGCAATATGCTAATGCTAGTAGGTAATCCAAGAATGCACAGCCTATAGGCAGTAGTGCAGTCAGGCTACTACTGTATGCTACTACAGTAGCATACTATGCTACTACTATGCTACTAAATAAGCAGAGTTTATGTAGGCCTAACCAACTTTAGAGTTCAGCATGGCTAATGCAGATTGACAGTTATGTGAAAGGTTAGGTTATTACCTCATAAATCTATAGTATGGCTTCTAGGTTTATGGCCCTCTAGGGTGTGTTCTATAGGGAAACGTGTCAATTTGTAATTTGTCAATAGATGAACAACATTGTGTTAGAATAATGACAGCAATATTAGGTTAACTTAAGTTAATTAGGCTATACATTTTACAACATGCTTTGCTTACTAACATATGCAATCCTAAAAGGAACTGCTACCAGCCAATATATCTGCAGTGATAAATATTCCAAGAGCTGACCTAAAATAACCAGACACGCCAGATGGATTGTTAGTCACAAGTCCATCTGCATCCATTGAAGCTGTTTATTAATAAGGGCAGGCACTTTTAAAGAATACTCGGCAGTTGATTGGATGAACCTCCTGGTCCTTTTCCGCTGTCGCTCACACACAAGCCATGCCCGTAAAGCTATCAATACGATGTTGATTAGCAAGTTCAGTTGCTACTCTTGACTCAATTGCAATCATTTCTAGACTTTCCAGACTGATTCTTGCAGCGAAGTTAAACTGAAGCTAGGTTGGTGGACACACGCACACACATTATAGAAAGTAGATGCAAACACAGTGGAAACAAATCAAATGACAGCCTTATCTGTAGAAAAACAACCATTTATTACACCATATTAGGAAACATTAACCAGTGCCACACAGAACAATTAATAACAAAGCACAACCATTTTCACTGTCATTGTGACAGGTAGACACCACCAATGGGCATATCATATTTTGATCAGCTAGAAACTTTTGTGAAAGCTGAGGACAAGAGTGATATCTAATCTAATGATGTCACCCCTCCCTAATTCTAGCATAGAATGTGAAGTACTTAATGCAAATGGTTTTATGCAAAACATTATTAAGAACATATATATTTCAACATGTATACTATGATGCCAGGTTTATCTCCGTGCACGACTGCTGTGACCTTTAAATGGATCATCCTGAATTGAGATGGAAAGGAGAGAGAGGTTAGCCAACAGAGATAAAAACAGCTCTGGAAACAATTAAGGGACTACTGCATCAGTTGCACTGATTTACTATTTTAAAATGTATAAAATTGTATTTATATTTCATTGATTTATATTTGGAAACATTAAAATGTTGATATTTTTAATATTAATATTAGGGTTGTCAAAATAACTTTAAATTTAGTTAAATTAATTATAGAAAAAAATTAAATGAAAAAGTGGGCAGACAATGGACCGCCGCTTTCCGATGCAAAATGCATATGTAGTCGGGCTGAAAGTGGGCAGTTCAGAAGGTGATACACATAGACCTCCGTTTCCTGGTTGTAGTCCATGTGAGCGAATGTTGGTCACACGTAACATAAGCGGATTTGACAAGAGCGGTTGTTGTTTTGCGACGGGAAAATGCAGTTATCATCAGGAACACTACAAAACCGGCTGGTTAGACGTATTTCTATTACAAATTTGGAAAAATATCGAATAGCGATTTTTCTGACAGATATTGGGTTGCTATTTGAGATATACACTTTTAAAGTCAAGATTTAGGTTCAATATACAGTATGTAACATTTTAAACATGTTATGGAGCATTACCATATGAGATGGTATTAAAATATGAACTGCTCTATATTCTAATGAAAAGATGAGAGCATAAAGATGCAGGATTAATTTCTAACTATTTATATTAACTATTTTTAGATGTGCTCACCTAAACTGCATTTCAGCACCCCTCAAATAATAAATAAAATTAATTAGGATTATTATTATTTTCTGAAATCATTTTTAGCCAATGTTTTAACTCTCCAACGGTTTGGAGTGCAGGAGTGGCTGGCCTGGCTGCATGTAACGTACGATATCATGCTTTTAAACCCATGACCAATTCTAATGTAGAGAATACACTTCCAGCGGTGACACAGGCATTAGTAGCAAATGAGCAAGAAGCTATAGTCGAGGGCTTATTCAAAGTATCACTATCGCTTGGAGCCTCTATTTTCACTCGATACTTTCTACACTTACCTCATAATCGTCATCACTGTCATCAAACGCCACTCCTTTGGAGGACTGACTCTGGGAGCTGAGTTTACTTGCAGAAGAGGAGGGCATTCTTGGATGTAACACAAAAGGAAAAGATGAAAGTCAAACTAGTGGATCCCAGTGCATTACATATCATGTAGATCCCTTAGGGATGTCGATGAGACTTGGATACATACAGTAGTGGGCCTTTCAAAGTGATATGTCACCTTCCCAGGCATTTAAGGAAAAGTTTCAGAAGCTCTGTTGTTTTATTATGGTTTAGTTTTTCAAATCAGATCAATACTTTATATATATATAAATATATATTAGGCTATGCTATATTTTATTTGAGGTATTTACTGAATACAATGATGGCCCTGAGGGTTCCCCTGTGATGCCTCTATTCAAGTTGATTTATATGTTGACAGCCGTACGAGAAATTTGGCAAATCTATATTGCCTGTCAATCACATGAATGCGCGCACACGGCAAAAGCAAGTTTGTAAATGTCACTTTGCAGTGGCAGATCAACGGGCTCCAGCGGGACCAGGAGGAGGAGGAGGAGGCGGTTGGTGTTTGGGTTGTTTGTTTTGCTAGCTCATTGCAACGCTCAAATACTACCTACTCCAGCTTTAAGGCCCTTCGTTTTCATATAATTCAATGTTTTTATTAATTTTTTTTACATAGTTTCAACTGTAGCTTCTACCCAGCTGCAATATTTATGAAGGCTCAAGACAGGCATTACAATAATTTTCAGTTGCAGACTGAGATGTTTAACACATTTTAAACCAGGAGAGGTGGAGAATAATGGGTGAACAAGAATGATAGAAAACACAAACACACCTTTGAGTGGGTCGGGTAGCCTTCATTACAGGTACATCTTCATCAGAGTCATCTATGATTATCTGAAGGTAGATCCAGGATCAGTTAACATGCTGGGAGCATGGTACAGTAGGAATTGTGTGTGTGTGTGTTGCTTTTATTTACATTTTCTGTGTAAGACTTTGATGCTCCAGGCCGAGACGGTCTCTGTGTTGAAGCCTGAAATGCTGTGAGAATTGGATCCATAATAAAGGATCAAACAGAACACAATAGCCGTGTGAAAATTCAATGCAATGTTTTCAATGTAATCTGTACATTATCCACTGTGAAGCAAGTTGAGTAGTAGTTATTTTGCCATGTCAATGTGAGTGCTGGGCCTATTTTAACAATCTAAGCGCATTATCTAAAGTTCACGGCGACAGTGCTTTTAGGGCGTGTCCATATCCACTTTTGATAGAAACAATGGTTTCTGCCCCAGGCACTGGGTTGTACTTGGGGGGTTTTCAGTGTTATGAATGTTTGCTTCGCTCAATTACATTTTTTACTGAACAAAACATTTCCTAGTAAACACATTTTCTAAGTTCTTGAACTACTTTCAAAAAACTATTGCTGCATTTAATGGGCATGGCAAGTGTTGCTCCATGATGTATTAAATGTGAAGCCGCATATTTGGAGCATGTTGGGCTGTTTTGTACATACAGTATTTGTGAGTGTTTATCATCACTATTTAATACCAGTACCAAAGGTTGCTTTCATTAACCTTAAATGTATGCTGTCTCATTCTGAAATTAAATGCATAAAATTAACATTTGGACCGTATATTGAAATACAGTATATTGTATTGTATATTGTATATTGACAACAATTGTGGACATACAGTATTCTTCCTAGCAATTGGACACGGTTTAGTGCGCTACATCACGACACAGTACAGCTGAAACACAATCTACAGCATAATACTAAAGATAGGAGTATTTATTCAGCTATCACAGCAAATAGTGGAAAGAGAAACCGCCGTCAATAATGTTGTCGTTTCAGGAAATATGACTTTAAAAAGGTAAAGTCAGCTATTGCAAGCTAATTGTGAGATATTACACATTGTCAAATTCCCCAAATATCTGCTGGCATTTCGCTGGTTTACCGTTCTGTGTGAAAGCTGTAGTACTACGCTCACTTGGATGTGTTGGGCGGAGCCGCTGAGAAAATTTGTTTTAATTTGTTTAAATTAGAAGTTTAAATTAGCAAGGAGAAGAATTGCAATGATGATAACAACCAAATGATTCAAACACACATTGTGTGATGCAATGAGCCAGAGTGAGTCACCTTGGTTCAAGCTCTTAAAAAGGTACCGTGGAAAAGCAAACACGGCAGAGATACAGGACATTTACTTTACGAACATGCGACTACGGACAGATGCCGAACTCTTATTGTCTAAAATAACATGTAATAACAAAAAAAAAACAGCACACACCTTCAAAAACATTTCTCTGAGTTGTGGTTGTGGATTTCTGTGAGCGGCCACGACCTGATGCCTTTGGTTCAGAGCCAGCTGCACCTGAGTAAGTGTAATTTGTAAGGCTTGTAAAATGTCTAAATAAATAGAAAATACTCAAATTATAATACACAATAGTTAATATAATATATAATATTAGCATAGTTAAAAGAAAATTATCTTTAGCATCATTACCTCAATATCCACACACAACGTATTACATTAGTCACCTCGAGAACCCTGGTGTAGTACAATACAAAAGTAATCTGACTACACAGGTGGCCAAGGCAACTCACCTCTTCCCCTTCCACGGCCGCCCCTAGCCCTGGTTCCCTTCCCTCTGCCTCGTGTCGGGGGTGGGGTTGGAGCTGTGTCGTCCTCAAAGTCCATATCCGCATCCGCCTGCTCATCGGACACGTCCAGAAGGGTGTCACCTCGCTCCAGACGGTGGGCTTTCGCTCTGTTGATAGCCTGAAAGAACGTGAGAGAGAGAAAGGGTTAGAAAGAAAGAGAGAGGAAGACATTTTGCTTATTTTATCTGTTACTTAGGTCGCTTTCAGACGTAACTTCTGTTTTTGATTAAAAGCGCTGGCCTGGGCATTTTTCATGTCATGTAGAAAAGAGAAAAAAAAAAAAAAAGCAGCTGAAACGGTTATTACGGTTGTTATGGGAAACACCCGGTCTCACTACGCCACTTGGTTAAGTGTCAAAAAAGCGGTTGACATGGAGCGTTTTCTTCTGAGAAGTTAAACTTTTCTCAATTGAAAAAGAAGCCCAGCGCTGCTGAAAAAAGCGTCTGCAGCAGCGTTTGTATTCAGCTCCCATGGCGCTTTTTAAAAACACGGTCCGCTCCATTATAATGTAAAAGTGGCCGACAGCTTCCAAAAAGAAACCTTACTTCTTTAATTTCCTCCTCTTCCTCTGTTGTGTTCCTTTTAGAGTCCCTGAAACGCTGGATCTGCAAAAACAGCATCAACATCACACTTGTTAACAGCAGCCCAGTCCATCTCTTACTGCTTTCCGACTTGCGCTACACTATTGTGCCTCTAACGCTCCCCATCCACCTCTGTGTCTATGTCTTGTTCTGAGGTGACCCCTCTGTCCCGTAGGTGGCGCTGCGTCTTCTCCAGCTGGTAGGTGATCAGCTCCTCAATGGCGTCCTTCTCGTCTTTGTCGACAAACTCTTGAATGGCCTTGCCCATGCCCTGTTCGGTCAGCAGGGACAGCTGCACCTTCTGCGGACACGTTCACACAGTTGCAGATTTAATGGACAGACAAACACAGAATCACCGCAGTTTAGTGGCAAGGGAGTCCGTCAGTGAGTGTAGGCACACCTGTTCAGCGGCCTCAAAGTATTGTTTGACCAGGTCTTCCACTCTCAGACCGTCCACCGCCTGGTTCTTCAGCAACTGCCGATAGTCAATGTCAACCTCATCTAAAAATACACAATAAAAGACGAATTCGAAAATAACAAAAAACTACAAATATACTGTTTACTTTATGTGTGACTTGCTGGTATATTTATTCTGTGCCAGACCTTTGACATCTTCTTTTTGTTCCCGCTTTCTGACAAAGTGTATTACATCTTTAGGATTGGCCACGCGGTCTACAAACTTCTGACTGAAGCGAGACATGTTAAAAGCCTCAAAACCACCACTGTAGTCCACCTGGGAAGAGAGACAATTAACACCCCTAAAGCTCAACAGTGCTTTCGCAAATGTGTGGTTGTGGTTACAGGTGTACTGTATAGAGATGCATCTTACTCTGAGGCGGATAAGAGGTTTCTCCGGGGTGAGTGGACACCCCAGTCTCTCTCTTTCAGCATCCTCTAGCATTTCAACCACCTAACACAAACACAGTAAGTGTCGCAAAGTGTAACAAATATGATGATGAACTGACTCGTATTTAAGGTGTGCGGGCAAATGGGGTGTGTTTTACCTTGGCATAGCAGAAGTCCTCCACTTTCTTAGTGACCTTTGGTGTGTCTATGGTGAATAGGTCCTGGTGGTCTGCCAACGCCACATCCTGAATGAAGAACTGGCGCACAGTCTTTAGGGGGATTTTTTGCAGGTTCATCTTTTTGCCCTTCACCCTTAGAAGACCTATGTGCCTGGATACACACAGAGGTGAAAAAACTCTAAAGATGGGTTTATGGTATATATGATTTAATCCCCATCATGCATAATTTCACAATAATAATTTACATTGTTTTAAGATGGGAATCCAAATTTAACTTGCTAGCAATACAATTGTAATCATACAATATAGGATATGTGTGCATTTCCTTGAGTGTGTGTGTATTTGTACTTCTTGGCGGCCTCTCCGGGGGACAATGATGTGGCCACGGAGCTACCAGGCTGTGTAACATAGAACAGCTGTTGTTCGTTCCTGGTCGGGGTGATTAAACACTCGTGTTCGTGTCCCCACACAACCAGGTCCAGAAAGTCATCCAGGAACTGCTCTGGGATGTAGTTGGTGGGACCATGCTTACTCCTGAAACATACGTTGTTCAACATCAAAAATCATAAAGAAATAAATATGATTAATTTAAAATAACTTTTGATGTTTAGAAACTGGTTGTGTGTCAATATTACTGAGTACATCTTCTAAACAGCTGACTCACATCAGTAATATGACATGGCCCATGTCTGTAATGGGTGAAAAATATTGTAATAACAAACAGAAGAAGAAAAAAAAGGTTTTATAATGTATTTATCCTTTTGTGTAAATTACTTGTATTTGTAAACAAATGTCACTAGGGGGCAGCACTGCTCTGGCAGTTTGCAGATTAAATTGAGTGCAATACAAATATATAATATAATAAATGTATTATGTTGAAGCCATTTCTCAGTTCTCAGAGGACAGTTTAGTTTAAGCAGGGAGAGAATAAGCGTTGTTCTCTGAAGAGGGCGGTCTCTAACGATTCCATTTCTAACATGCATATAACTACTCTAATAAATGTCCTTGTGAACCCATATGAACTAGTTTCCAGGGTCATAATAGCTGATTGTCAGATATAGGCTAACCCTGTGCTATACATGAGAAAAGGTAAAGCACAACAAATATAGTATTTGTATTATTACCTTTACTGTAGAATACATAAAGACCATAAATATTCCACAATTTCTCTTAACAAGCAAGTGCAGATATCAGATGCAACTACCGGTACGTGGCTTTCACCAACTGTTGCCACAATCCAGGTAGCAATTTCCCACACCACCTTATTGTGTTATTGTGACGTAACACAATAAAACACACATACCTGTTCTGGTGAATTGTAAAGAGGTTGAACCACTGATCTTGGTCTTCTTTGGGTCTGAGCATGGTTACCTGGTTGTTGACAAACATCCTATACAGTCGCTCATCGGGAATAGACCCTTCAAAACCACACAGTGTTAGCACATATAGTCCAGTTTCTCTTACACAAACATAATCAATCACTCACATCAAATAGATGTCACCACCACCCTGCCCAAACACACACACTACTCACCAAGCCCATACAGGGCAAGCTTGGTATTTCCCTTTTGCATAAGCACTGGACTAATCTCTATTCTCTCCACAGACTGGGAGCGCCCAAAGTGATTGACCAGGCCACAAGAACTCAGCAGATCTATCGCACACAGGCCTTCAGACTAGAGAAAGGAAAAGAGCATAATGGACTATTACAGACTGGCAATGAACATGTCATTGGGTAACGTGTTTAAATATCAGAGGTAACAGAGTAGAATACTCACCCCAGTTGGATCATCATGGTTACCATGAACACTGAACACAGGAATTGAGATATTGAGGTTTTCATCCTGATAGTTCACCCAGGGAAACCTGAAGGAACACAAAAATAAGGCATAATTCATTCAACAATCACACCATTAGCAAACAATATGATATTTAGATATTTTTAGATTGATGGAGTCCTAAATGGCAAACACATCTGCCTTTTATTTAAATGTTTTAACAGTAGCACTGCACTACCTATGATATGACCTTATCTAAACACATGCTACAACCAGTAAGAAGTACCTTACACAATGTTAGGATTACGAAAGCAAGGAGACTCACTTGCTGGTACTGAAGTTGACAGCCTGGTCGCTGAGTATGTTGAAGAGGATGGGTGAGTCTCCCATGCAGTATTTTCTGAGCATAGTGATGCAGTTGTGGAGGCATCGGCGTGACGGCTTGTTGTCGTGGAACAGGTCACCTCCCAGAAGGATCAAATCTACCTGCGGAAACAAACAAGAAGGAATTAAACAGAGGAGATGTTTGACTTATCTACGTACAGTCAGTCGTGCAGGTATGCATACCTGATTTGTCTTGGCACAATGTAGGATCTCATCCATCGTTCGGTAGGTGTCATCCCCGCGGATACCATCTTTCTCTAGGTAACCGAGGTGAATATCGGTAGCTATTAGGATCTTAAAAGTATCCTCGTCATCCCTGTAAAAATAAAACAGAAAAGTATGGTCATGTACAGTAGTTAAAAGCAAACGGTATACGAGATTAGTCATAAATCAACGTAAGCATTTTCAAAATAAACTACATGACGATACGAGCAGACTTACAGGGTGTTCTCTGAAGACATAACTGCAGTTTAGTGAGAGATCACCTGCAAAACAGAAAGCAGTGAGTTTCTAGTTAGCAGGAAAGCTACTGCTAAAAGTAGCATGTGTGTGTAGTTCGTACGGTAGCCATTTCCAATAAGACACTACTTGGTATTGATCAACAACAACATATCAATTTGTCCAAATGTGTGTCACACACTAATGAATTGTGGATACTGTACAACAGACAGAGTTCGTTACCCACCTATGTAAAAACAAAGTCCATGCACACTTGCGCACAGAGTTGCCGCGAGTCTTGCAAACTCTGTCCCCGCCTCTATCACACTTCCTGTTCTAGTTTGTAGTTTAATTCCAACATCGTCACTGTTTGTGCTAGCTCCTACTGTTTTTGTAAGAACTACATTTCCGCTAAACTTATTTAGTGCGTTTGTTTAGTTTAAGAATACAGACTGAAGGGACGGTATTTCATTTTACTATAAGGCGACAACTTCACGTGATGAAAGGGACGAACCGAGATGAATGCAACCATACCCGTTAGATGCGCCTACCAAGCTTTGCACTATATTTGCGGATTCCTCACTGATATTGTAGATATTTTGCACGCATTCATGTAAGTTTTCATGAGCTAACATCATTTTCTGACATTCAATGGAAACGCTGTCAAAGGCATACGCACAGGGCAAGGTATCGTAGCTAGAATCAAGCGATATCATACCGTACTGCTATAGCAGGATATTGCACAAAATCATATTACAATAATGCAATCTGTTGAATGACTGTTGTTGTGAATTAGACATTTAGCTGGGTTATCTGCATGCATGGACGCGTTTTGGTTTAATCTGTACAGGGTAGATCTGAGTGGTCTGAATGAATTTATGTGTAGTTTACAAGGAATTTACAGAGCTCAATCTTTTTCATGTTTGGATGAAAACGTTTCATAATTGTACTCTGTCTGCAGGAAGAAAGTCCACTTTTCCAAAGAAGGTGTCTTACAGTATGTCACTGCCGTCTTATAAAGAATATCCGGCACTTCGTCCCTTCATCAACACAGTACTCCACCACAAACCCAAAACACACATGTACTACCCATCTCGACTGTCATCAGCCAAAACGGTCTTTCCAGAGAGCAACAGTGCAGGTGAGCCTGTGTTCTGAATGTTTTGTTTCTACACACACACATTTTACATCTAGGTATTCTGGCGTATCAGAGCTCCATGGCAACTTCACAGCAACTTGACACCATATGGCCTGAATAGCTCATGTGATCTCTACTTCTTTAACTCTCTCTTCCTTCTGAGATCTCACGTCATACCCGTAGTATAGGTGTATTGTCATACCCGCTGTACATCTGTGCCTTCTGTGTTTTCTATCAGGATTTGTTACCAGGCTAACAAGAGCCTATATATCTACTGCATTCCTCAACACATTCCTCAAAACTATTTGTGTTTTATATTATGTGTATATGTACCTGTATATCGATACACAGAAATCCTGTCAGCCCTGAGGAACCTCCAGGAAAAGATTCGGAGGTTGGAGCTGGAGAAGGAACGCGCGGAGCTCGGCGTTCACGTGATGGGGACGGGCACCTCACCTGCACAACTGCAGAATGAGAGGGCTGCGCACAGGCTCTCGGACACACCCACCCACAGGGACAATAGCAGAGATGCTAATGTCCACCCCAACTGCAACCAAGGTGGTGCTTCGGTGGACACACTGGCCACATAATGCGCATCTACACTCCTCCTTTGACTGTTGTACATTTCCTTCCTTTGCCCTCTGCAGTGTTGATCACCCAGCTTGCGGCCGCAGAATCCCGGTGCCTACAGCTGGAGAGACAGTTGGACCACATGAGAAGGATGGTGCACCATGCCAAGGCAGACAGGACCAGCTTGCTCAAACAGCACGTTAGCTCAGTTAAATCTGTCGCGTCGCTGAAAAGTGCAATATACCGACCGTGTTGACGAAAATGATTTTGGTGCGGTACTGTTATTTACGTTACTGAATGTCACTCGACCCTCAGGAGTGCGTGACGGCAGCCAAGTCCACAGCCCAAGGGCTCGACTCTGTCTCTGAGAACGCCCAGTTGAAGAAGCTGGAGAGACTGGAACAGGAGCACCTGAAGCTGACACGCACACAGAACAACGCCGAGGTAACATCTGGAAGTGGTTTCTTATAGAAACTGGCCTTGTGAGGACATCCTGATCTGGCACACACCACATTCAGTCAGGCTATGCTAGACAGTCTGGATGTTGACAATAACCATGATGATGATGATGACATTACAGGTAATGTATTTTCTATGTTTTTCTGTGTCAGAGGAAGTTGCACGAGTTGGAGATGAAGCTACAAGAAGAGGAGCACCAAAGAAAGTTGGTCCAAGACAAAGCCAATTTGGTACACTCCCACGCTCCAACACTGGTTTTTGTCAAGGATTCATATGCTGTAATACAGGTGATACTTTTTTTGTTTGGTTTAGTTACAGACAGGTTTGGAGGCCAACAGAATACTCCTTCAATCAGTGTCGCCCCGCTCAACCAAGAGGCGGTCGAAAGAGAGGCCATCCTATTCAAAAGTAAGCAATGTCCTACTCTTTAGTGATGCACTGTATTTCACCATTCCTAAAATGGTCAATTTTTATTAAAGTGTTTCAGTCAGAATTAGAGCAAATGTTGGGCAAGACAGACAGACAGTCTACTTAGATGTGTATGCGCAGTTCAATTTCAACTGGACCTGACCATTTTCCTGTTTGAACTATATTATACATACATACATACATTTGTTTTATTATTATAAATAAATATATATATTTTTTAATTATTATTGTTATTATTATTATTATTATTATTATTATTATTATATTTAGTATTTTTTATTTCTCCATAGAAATCTTCACAGCAGCCATCTCACACACAACCGCACTACCGACTGAGCCTCGGAGATGTTCCATTCGTTGCCGGAACTGTATGGACACATAAACATTTAGATTCTAGGGTGGTGTTAAGTAATCTGCCACCAGGGGCATAGCTGAGTAAAAAGTATCCCTCATCTAGTTGTGTTTGTCCCTCAGTCAGTGGGCGGCAGCCACTCGGTCAGAGCCAACGTCCAGTCCGTCCTGTCGCTCCTGAAGCAGCATCAGCCCCAGCTCTGCAACAGCCGCGTTCTCTCCCGGACAGCCGGACAAGGATGCTCGGGCAGCGGCTCGGATTCCTCCTCCTCCTCCTCCTCCTCCTCGGCCAGTGGGGAGGAGCTGGTGGAGCTAGTTCAGGCGCTGCAGGAGGAGCTTCGACTCATGAGCCTGTGAGTGGGCCGTACTAGAGTTCTCCTGACATGTGAAGACAAATGTGTCCACTGTGAGGTGCTGTGGAGAAAAGCTTGAAGCAAAGATATTTGAATAATAACAAAGATGGAGCACTGTAATGCATTGCAGTGGAAGCAAAAACAGAACGCTTCCGGTCTTTTAATAAGTGGGCGTGTCAATAACGGCATTTTGCTGTGGAGGCTGATGTAGGCAGCGCCCAGACAGCTAAATCTACCATGCATGGCCTGAAACGAAGTCCATTTACCCCAAAACAGTTTGCTGCAGGAATACCATTGTGGCCTCAGATTAATCTTGGGAATTAATATAATACACTCAAAATACCCATAAACGCACCCAGAGAGAAATGATGGGCCTATGGTGAAAAATCACCCAACTGCCCTTCAAAAAATCAAATGCGGAGGTGCCGTCCGTTGAACCCTCTCAGTTTCCATTCTCTCTGCTTTAAGTGTTTGTGTGTGTGTGTGTTGCGTTGCAGGGAGCAGGATGAGTTGATGAAGCAGGTGGAGACCAGTGTATCCGAAGGCGAGAGGAGAGATCTTCAGAGAGAACAAGAGAGACTGCTTCTGAAAATGGAGCGCAAAGGAGAGCAGATTAGCAAGCTGTACAAACACAACACACAGGTACGCATGTACGCACATACTGTACACGGTGTATGCGCCGAGCAATACAATCCGCCTCTCCCATCATCATCATCATCATCATCATCATCATCATTCTTCTCTTCCTCAGATGAAGAAGTTGCACAAGGAAGTCGTCGCTGGTAAACACAAGCAAAGAGAGGCGGCGAAGGTGACCACCTCTGTAGCCACTTGGGGGCACTCTGCAGAAACAGCCAAGCCTGGGGAGCGTAGCAAAAAGAATCTAATGCTGTTGAAGGACATGAAGGCTTTGCAGACGTCTTTACAGAGATGTCAGTGAAACTACAGAATGGCAAACATATGAAACATGGTGCTATACCTAATTATCTTCTGCTGGTTTAACAGAGGTTACAGAAGGCAGTGGAAACCCTTGTTTGGACCTGAATGACCTCAACACAACCACTATTAGTGGTTGAACTTGTCTGTGTTTCATACCTTGTTTACTTCATCCTTTTTATACCTGGTGGAACAAAAGGCTTCAATGATCTGCCTCCATCAAGTGTGTTATGTTGTGCCTTACCCAAAATTAGGTCCATATCCTTAAATTTAGCAGTCACAGGTCACTGCTAAGTTGTTTTGGACCGACCTTGCATAGTATTTGAATACTGAAACAAGGTCAATAAAGTATATTTTTCATAATTGTAAAAATAACACTACCATAGACCACAGACTATTTGTCTGTTTATTAGTTATGTTTACCAGCTATACAGTAATTACTGAATAGAAAATTGTGGCCTTGAAGAATATTTCTAGGAATGTCTCGTGGAGCAGGTTGGGTGTTTCAACGTTTCACGGTGCAACCAGTAGAGGGCGGCAGAGCCCATGGATTGGGCTTTCATAACACTCCAATGCCCCCTATCTGCACATTCATTTCACAGCTTAACTTTTAAGATGTAAAGTATTGTTTGATGTTTTTAAGCAGCATGTTGACATTAGAGCATTTCTGAGTTTAATCCAACTGTTTTGTTTAATCCTGTTGTGTGCTTTTTGTTTCATTACAACCATGCATAGTTGTGTTTTGGTGGAAATAATGCCTAAGGTTATTAGATTTATCATTCAATGTTATATTCAAACACTTATTAAAACATTGAATGATAAATCTGGCATTATTTATTGCTACTGCATGTAGCCTATTTTGTTTAGCAATATAAGCATATTTATTTACTTCACTTATTTAGATTTTTAAATAATTTATTGTATTGTCTTATTGACAAATTGCTCTACTGTTTCACCATGTGCCCAATAAACATGGTGTTCTGTACATGTTGATGAATGTGTCACTGTCACAAAACAAATTTAGTATTCAACCTAAACTGTTAATATTTACAGAAAATGTTTTGTTGTAACACACTCGTGGAACTAACCTCACCCTAGAAAACTCGTGGCAGCATATATTGATTGTTTTATGTAGCCTGTTTCCAGTTGGTTTGGTTGAAATATGGACAGCCCGGGATTTGACTGTGCATGCCTGGAGTTTATGTATGGGGACTGCACGAGTAGTGGCAATGGCATAGGAACAACAAAATAAATTTGGCAATATGCTATTGTAGTTAACCCTAATCGTTTTTGAACGTCGTGGGTGGTTGAAATGTTTGTTATTCTCATTACAGTAGGTTAGTATGGCTATTATATACTGTACTATTTGTATTTTTTGTTTCATGTACTCACCACTCAGTAGGGATTTATCAACACTTGTTTGAAAGCGCTGGTAGTTGAAAAGTTAAGTGAAAGGCGGCTCAGGTATGAAGTAATTTCAAGATTTCACTTGTATTATGCTACTGTTACAATTTATCTTGTAAAACATAAAAAATAAATATATATATATATATTTTTTTTAAAATGTTTTACAAGATGAATAATCATCATCATTACCGTTATTAAATATACAAAAGGCCTACTGTAGGCTAATGTGATTAACCTTCCTGTTGTGTTCCGGTAAAACCTAAAAAATTGATAATTGAATGTGATTGACATAAGGTTCCGTGACTGTCCACACAGCGCATCTGAACACACAAAATACATTTGGATCACGTTCATTACATTTGGTGTGTTTTATGTAACTTTTGTACACATATCTAATGTAAGCTAATAGAAATGAATGGGTGAGATTATAATTAGAGTATAAAATTGAGTTCAGGCACATTCCCATTTATCAGCAGTATTAGGCAGTAACTAGTTACTAGAAACTAGTTACTTTAATGTTATTACTTTTTTCAGTAACTAGTGTAACTAATTACTATTTCCAAAACAGTAATAATATTACAATTACTAATAGTTACTGCGCTACAAGAACAAGATTTCTGGTCCTAGCAAATTTAATTGTAATTGAACCAACCTGTCCAATCATCTGGTTTGAGAGGCTGCAATGTTTTCACTTTGGCTGATTGTTGACTCCTAAGGTTAATTATTGTTCCAATAAAGAGGATTACATTCTAGAATGAGCTGTCTACACAGGTTGTCATTTTTCAGAAGGGGCGAGGCAGAGTAGTGATTGTGAAAGCAATATAGTAATGTAACTATCGTAACTAATTACTTTTAATACCCAGTAATAAATAAAGTACTTTTTGAAGGAGTAATAAGTAACTAGTAACTTATTACAATTCCTGAGTAACTTGCCCAACACTGCTAGTGGGCCCATCCAGGTACCAGCAACACCACTGTTTCTCTTCCTGTCTGAATACTGCATGCATTCTTTTCTTTATTTCATTCATTGTTTTACAAATAGATAAACGCATGTTCTGTTCTGTTTAATTCTATGATGTTCTACAACATGATTTTGTAAACCACTGTAACCTGAGAATACACGCCAGTAGATATGGGGTTTAGGTTTGCAGACATGTAGGAGTTACAGTTATATGATTATGTTATTATGTTATAATGCAGTGTGAGGAATGTATGTGGAGGGACAGTAAGAAGGTTACACTCGAGGGTTTAACATGAGTTCAGTAGCCGTTTAACCTGTGTTTGCCTAGATCCATGTGGGTCCCCACAGTGGTCCCGTCCTGGCAGGTGTAGTTGGAGAGAAGATGCCTCGCTACGGCCTCTCGCATGGAGTCACGGCCCGCCGAACAAGATCCACCTGAGCCCCCGTGGGCACGCGGCGGGAACACCCGGACACACGTGGCGATATGCAACACGACCTCTCTACACAGTGATGTATTAGATTACACGTGCTACCCTTGATTAAAACCTCTTTGTATGCACTCCTCTCTCGATATCTCCCGGGGCCCTGGAGAACAAAGGATTCCTCTTTCATAAACGAGGAGAGATTGACGTGAAGGGAAACGGGAGGATGACCACTTACTTCATAGTGAAGAACCTTCGAGTGAGCGAGCAGCAGATTATAGGGCATGCAGTCCCAGGGTCAAGCTCTGGGCAGCTGTGTAGCCAGCACTGCTACTAGTCGTGCCAATAGGCCAGGAGCTTGAGGTTATGCTCATTAATTATAAACCTTTACTTTCAATTGGTAAATAATCATGTTTATAGAGATTATTTATTATTATTTTCACTTTATTGCTTGCTCATGTGTGCTCTAAGTAGTCATCCAGGCGTCAACTACACAAGACTTTGTGGACGGTTTTATTGTACATCCATGGTCCATATAACTGTATGGACGGTATTATTGTACATCCATGGTCCATATAACTGTGTGGACAGTATTATCTACTGTACATCTATGGTCCATATAAATGTATGGACGATATTATTGAACATCTATGGTCCATATAACTGTATGGACGGTATTATTGTACATCCATGGTCCATATAACTGTGTGGACAGTATTATCTACTGTACATCTATGGTCCATATAAATGTATGGACGGTATTATTGTACATCCATGGTCCATATAA